>VZQC01006693.1:1064764-1259764 GCA_009823505.1 Rhizomys pruinosus | reverse complement strand
TTACAGACAAGTATGCCAGTCACCACTTATCAAAGAAGCTTCCTTTACCACAGACGAAGACTATTACAGAGTACAACAACTGCTGACATGCAGTCTGTGAGATGCACAACCCTAAGTGTTACATCTACAATGGAACCTCTATACCTAAGACTCATGGAAGATAGTGGAGCAAGGGGTAAAGAGAATATTAATTCATCTCTCAACTTTCATCAACAAAGCTCCCTCATGCAACAGAGTGCAATGAACATAAAAGGCCACAAATGGCCAAAGCATAGAGAATAAGAGTCTGCAGAGTCTGGGACCCTCGACAAAGCTCCTATATTAAACTTCATCCACTCAGGGCTCAGGGACCATTGTTGAAGAGGTGCATGACCATATGGAAGCAGTCTTACAGGCTCCTGGGACCTTGCTCATATGAACCTACAGCAAAAGTGTGATGATGCACAAAACCCACGCAAAGTCAAGCAGACAAAATCCTAGCATGAACTGAGGAAATTGGCAGCAGGCACCAATCTTAACCAAAGAATTATTGGCAGTTGATTACTGCTGGATGAAAGTGACTCTCGATAGGCTGACTAGACCCCAGTGCATTGAGGGACACCTGGGTACACTAACTTGACTTGATAGGCCTTAACATAAATGACATAATGCATGAACTCTAGTGGAGGGGGACTATGAGAAGGTGTGGAGGAGGGAGGGGATATAAAGATGATAAAGGTGGCTGGGCATGGTGGCACACGCCTTTAATCCTAGCACTTGGGAGGCAGAGGCAGGCGGATCTCTGTGAGTTCAAGGCCAGCCTGGTCTACAGAGTGAGTTCCAGGACAGCCAGAGCTACAGGGAGACCATGTCTCAAAAAGACAAAAAAAAGAAAAGCAAAAAACAGATAAGAGTTGTGTGTTGGTGTCCGCGTGTGTTCGATTATACAAAAATTCAATAAAAATTATACAACCCCCCTAAAATCTGACCAAGTATTCTATTTGTTAACTGTGATATTGTATTAAGTCAATTGTTTAATACCAATGTGCTGTTTATGTTTTAAGGAATCCTTTCTATTTTAATGTTGACACTACATGTTAAATAAATGATTTATTGTATTCCTTGGCATTTGGGGGGGTGATTTTTACTTTTCCTATGCTTTGTTGAAGAAAACTCTTGGGTCAACTTATCTTTTTAATATAAGAGGTCTCAGTTGAAATTGGCTTTGAAGTTTGCTAATTACAAAACTCAACAGGGGTTTTTCCTTATTTGGAGTAAATCATATTCCTATTCATTAACCTCAGTTTTAGAAGAGATTAAAAAGTCTGAATAGAAACAACTTAAAAGTCTGAAGAACAGCCTTTCCCCTGTGATGTCTTTAGACACGTCAAGTGCAAGTTTCCCTCACACTATCTAAGTAGATATCTGTGGCTTTGGAAAGGGAAGGTCAAATGTGTACATTGTGAATTCCCTCCCAACTACACAGTGCTTTGGGGAGATGAGAAATCAGTAAATTTTTTCCAGTCTATGTATTGGGAAATTTTATGTCAACCTGAGTTACAAGGAAATCAGGATTCTGAAGGGCAATCCTGCTAGCTGCTTTTTGCGGGGCCAAGCCACTGGGTTCAGATGCTTTCATTCTGGTGAAAAGATCATTACCAGGCGGCTCAGGGGAAGTTGGCCCTCCTGTAAGTGTGCTCCTTTGTTATGAATATGGAACAGATGGAGCCAAATCTATCTGCTCTGTAGGAACAAAAACACTTACAACCCAGCTCTCTCTATTAAAGACTCTACTTAGCTCCTTTATACCATCGGCTTTCTGTGCACTGCTGTGAGGTTTTGACTTTATAGAAAAAGGCACTTCATAAAAGCAACAGTTCTTACTCTTAAACCAAAGTGGCCTTAGAACTAAAGAAGATGAATACATGGTTTCACCCACAGGACTCCTTGGAGATATGCAGATATTCAATTAGGAGTGTGTGTGTGTGTGTGTGTGTGTGTGTGTGTGTGTGTGTGTAAAACACTGTAGCTAATTCTGGTAAATGTCTGCATTAAAACATGAAAATATAGGAGAGAAAGATGAAGATGTCATGTTTCTCATTATGAGGATGGCATCTAATTGCTTTAGCATAATAAAATGCCAGGATTTAATTTTGTATGTATGTCTGTAAGGCTAGCAAGGGCTGTCTTAAACAAAAAATATGACTATGTACAACAAAATCATTTGGGTAAGCATAATTAGTAATTAAGACCATACCACAAGACAGAGGCTACATGATGTGTCTTCACCATGAAAAATAGTAATAATTATTTGAGCATCATGCCAATTTTCACTTATAACACAAAAGATATAAGCACTGCGGGTAGAACCAGTGCATGCACTTATTTATCATGCCAATGAGTGAAGAGACATCCAAAGCCCACCCTTGCCATGTGCTCTTGCCAGTATATGGGTCACAGGCTTCCCATGTGGTCACAAAGCTGTATGCGTACCTCCCACTGATAGCAACAGGGAAAAGAGTGCCTGCCTCCTTTCATTACATTTATTATATTGATACATTTAAAGTCTGGCTGCCTCAGAGATAATTGAAAAAAGAAATTCTGTGGCAGGATGCTTTGATTCTGACTAAATCAAGTCTTCGGGCAAATTTTCTCCTGCCAGTGGAAGCACAGCTTGCCTGAAGTCGTAACCTTTGTGGGAGGAAAGGAACTGGCCTTGAAGCAGATCATGTAGCAGATGTTTTATGCCAAATCAGAGTCTGGGGATACGCAGGCTACTGCAAATAAAACTCTTCTTCTGTCTGTTCAATCATTTCAATTCCCTGCAGTGTGAAATATGAACTTGCCAACAAATGGCCATCTTGCTGTGCCTCACAGCAGGGGGGGAAAGTGCCACAGCTGTGCCAGAGCCTGGAGAACTCCAGGCGCGCATGACATGTTCATTAGTCCCTTGTACGGCCAGGGCTAGTCTCCAGAGCCATCCACGGCAAACAGGAGCAGTGGTTACCACACCCCAAAGAATTAAAGACACCATTTCCACTGACACAATGATATCTCTGATGACCTCAGGAGGTTAGTCTTAAAAACAAGAAACCAAGGGTAGATCTTCTCTGGACACAAAGAGAAAAAAAAAAAAATCAATGACTACAAGTTCCTCTCTTGACTTTTTAGTAATCTGCTCTGTGAGCACTAAAACAAACAAACAAACAAATAAGTAAATAAATAAATAAGATATATTTTGAGCCTCAGAACATTTATGAGAGCTTGAAAAGAACCTACATGTCTCTCTGGTGTGTCAGGTCAGATTCATAGAAACTGCCCGGTTCACTTGTTGCAGGTATACACAACTCTAGTTCTTTCTAGTTCATTCCATATCTCAGTTTGACAGTGACAAAAACAATGAATTTATATCAACGTAGGCAAAATTAGACCAACAGCTTTCAATGTGAGGTTCTTTGAAGCATATAGAACACTTATATTCACAATACTCTTGTAGTTCAACTCTTATAGAGTATATGTATCCCATAATCAGTTTCACTGTGAAATTATTTTCAAGGTTATCTACATGCTTTCTAGTGACACATTCTTTCAAATTTTAATCATGAGCTCCCTAAAATAGAAGTCATTTGCATCTATAAATACTTCCTTGCAGTAGTATATAGAAGTATATTTTCTTTGTGCAGAGCTATTTTAAAAAGAATAAGAGAAAAAAAACTAATAAAGAACAACAAGGAAGCAGGAACATAAACCAGAGGAGAGAAACCTTTATGTAATTTCTGAAAAATGTTTGAAGCTTCTCAATTTAAAATAGCTCAGAATCATTGAATTTACTTTGGATGATGGATTATAAGACTATTCCTCATATAATGCATGACCTAAATCATAAGGAAATTTTCAAGAAATGAAATAAATTTGAAATACTTTAGTATTCTGAAACAAGTCCAAATAAGTACACATGGTTCAAGCTTCCAATGGCAGACCATTATCACAACTAATGGTGACTTTTCATTAGTTTAGTCTTTCTAAATAAATATTATAGTTAATAAATTCGTCAAAGAATGGTTATGAATGATTGTGCTAAGGAATTAATTATAAGACATATTTTTATTTTAAGATTCGTTTGGCACCAGTTACTCTAGAATATTATTTTTCATAATGTTTCTTTTTCCTTACTTAACTGGACCACATACAAATTAGAAACATAAAATTATTTCTTAATTGGCCTGGAGCTTGGTGGGAGGGAACCACATGGCAGGACATATAATACCAATAATATTTTTACAATAGCTATCATTTCTCTGTTCTTTCCATGTACCAGGCACTGTGCCAGTTTTATTAAATCTAATCCTCAGCCCAACTGTTTGAAACAGGTATTATCCTTATTGTAGAGACAAGGAAACTGAGGCTCTGTGTAAGTATCTAGCCAATGTCATATGTAGGGAGTGTAGAGCAAAAAGGATATTAAACTCCAAGTCCTTTTGAGGCCCAAACTAGATGACCTCAGTTTACAGTATAAATTATATTTTACTTTATGATTGCCCTAGTTAAACTATCTCTTTCTTACTTTCTCAAAAGCTCTTAAAATTTCTTCCAAAAAAATTCTCGGGGAAAGTTGAAACTTGCTTGACTGTGCAATCTTGAGTATTTGTAATAGGTTCCAATAGGAAAAACAAGTAGGGGTTTGCCCACAGAGACACACCTTATATATACTTCCTAATCAAGAGCCTGTCACAAAAGAGCCTTTTAATATTATAACACCATAACTGATATACTTCCAACTACCCACTTGCAACACAGTAGGAGGAAATAAGAACCAAGTACACAATAACCCAATATTCCAAAAATAATCAGGAGAGGTTCAGTGACACAGTTCGGTGTTTGGAAAAGTGCTTCCTACCAAGCCCAATGACCTGTGCTCAATCCCCAGGCCACACAAGGTGAAAGAAGAGATAAGACGTACAAGTTTTCCTGTGATCTCCACTCCACTCATATGTCATGTTACACACACACACACACACAAATGTAACTTAAAAATAATTAATATGAACAGGAAAAACTGGCAGGAAAAATTGTATACTCCCCCCAACCCCATGGAAAGAAATTTCCAAGGCTGTTCTCATGACTCTGACCTCAGAGCACACTCGGAGATTTGGGAGCTAGTGCCTGCTCTCCACCTGGAGCCTTAGCCTGGGACAGGAGGAAAAGCAAACTAACTACCTAAGAACTTTGTGGCATAAAAAGCAAAACAACCTGCACAGCTAAAATTTCTCTTGTCCAGCTTTATGGACTGTGTCTGAGTAACAGGTCTCTTAAGTCCAAACCCACCTAACTATAAACATAGACAATCAGGAG
This sequence comes from Rhizomys pruinosus, assembly GCA_009823505.1. Classification (NCBI taxonomy): domain Eukaryota; kingdom Metazoa; phylum Chordata; class Mammalia; order Rodentia; family Spalacidae; genus Rhizomys; species Rhizomys pruinosus. The sequence goes on along the minus strand of VZQC01006693.1, from coordinate 1,254,433 downwards.
CTTTCTCTGATGCCTTAGAAGATAATAGATGTAGTAGAACAACTAAGTTACATTAAATTCAGCAAGGGTGTAGTTTATAACCAGCTGCAGTACCAGTGATTTGTGTCTTTCTGTTTTGCATTCCTACAGTGAAAGTATGTGATTAAGGATGCCTCACATGGGTGAGTGTGGTGGAGCACACCTTTAATCCCAGCACTTCTGAGGCACAGGCAGGCTGATCTCTGTGAGTTCAAGGCCAGCCTGGTCTACATAGCAAGTTCCAGGCCAGCCAGAACTACAGGGAGGCCCTGTTAAAATAAATAAATAAATAAATAAATAAATAAATAAATAAATAAATAAATAGAAAGACAGAAAAAGAAAAAGAATGTATCTTATCTGGGGCTGGAGAGCTGGCTTAGCAGGTAAGAACACTTGCTATTCTTCAAGAGGACCAGGGTTCTATTCTCAGCACCCACATAGCAGCTAACAACTGTCTGTAACTCCACTTCCGGGGGATTCGACACCCTTTTCTGGCCCCTGAAGGCTTTGTAAGACATGGGTGCACATATATACATGCAGGCAATACATTGATACATATAAAATAAACATGATAAATAAAATATTCAAAAGAATGTCTGATTCAAAGGCATATATAACATTTTTCTGCACCATCCCCCATTCCTTCCTTTAACTGACTAAATACATGGGTTCTCACGTAATCAAAAAAAAACCCTACAAAGGATTCTGCCCTACTCTGGAGAAGTGGACAAATGTTCAAAACAAAGGTGGTTAAGCTAGTGTCCTATTCCAACCCTCCATTGGGCCCTCATTAGATATCATGAAGTCTTCAAGGCCACTCCAGTACAGATCTCCTCAGGCTTTTGGTGTTTTCCTGTTTCCACAGCCTGAAAAGTTCTCTTGCCAAACTGACACTGGAATTACTGCCCCACTTCATTTAAGTTCTATCCTCCAGCGCTAACCTTCAGAAAGGCTTTTCTGGATCACTCTATGAAAATTATTTCATGTATAAGATATCAATCTCTATATCATCTCTATTCTTCTTCCTATATGTTTTCCGCATAGGAATCACCACCTGTATACCACATTTAACTCCTTTCTCCACTTATTTTCAGGGGAAAGGTAAGCCCTAGGTTCTAAAGCAAGGTCTATGCCCCTATGCCCATATTTTTTCCTCTGATGTATTCACAAAGTCTGAAATACAACCCAGTCACCAGTACATACTCAATAAATGTCCATTGAATGAAGTAAATAAGAAATAAAACCCCTACCTCTCGCCCTGTACAAAAGTCAACTCCAGATGGATCAAAGACCTCAACATGAAACCCCAAACTCTGAAGGAGATAGAAGAAAAAGTTGGCAGTAGACTACAAGACATAGGCATAGGAAAAGACTTCCTAAATCATATAGCAGCTGCGCAAGAATTATGGTTGACAATTGACAAATGGGACCTCATTAAACTCCAAAGCTTCTGTACATTAAAAGAAACAATCAGCCGGGCCTGGTGGTGCACGCCTTTAATCCTAGCACTCGGGAGGCAGAGGCAGGCGGATCTCTGTGAGTTCAAGGCCAGCCTGTCTACAGAGCAAGTTCCAGCTGGGGCTACAGGGAGACCCTGTCTCGAAAAGACCAAAAAAAAGAAACAATCAAGGAAGTGAAGAGAAATCCCACAGAGTGGGAGGAAACCTTCAAACCTTCACCGCAGAAACATCTGACAAAGCACTGATTTCCAGAATATATAAACTACTTAAAAAACAAAGAAGAAAGAAAACAAATGACCCACTCAATAGATGGAGCCAAGACCTGAACAGAGACTTCACAAGTCAGGAATTAGAGATGGCTGAGAAACACCTTAAGAAGTGTTCAACATCACTAATCATTAAGGAAATGCAAATCAAAACCACTTTAAGATATCATCTTACTCCAATAAGACTGGCTAGGATCAAGAAAACAAATGATACCAAGTGCTGGAGAGGTTGTGGGGAAAGGGGAACACTCATCCACTGCTGGTGGGAATGTAAACTCGTACAGCCACTATGGAAAGCAGTGTGGAGAACCCTTGGAAGACTTGGAATGAACTTGCCACCCGACCCAGCCATACCACTCCTGGGCATGTACCCTCAAGACTCACCCCACCGCAGAGATACATGCACGGCCATGTTTATTTCAGCTCTCTTCACAATAGCAAGGAGCTGGAACCAACCCAAATGCCCCTCAACTGATGAGTGGATAGAGAAAATGTGGTACATCTACAGAATGGAGTTCTATGCAGCAGTAAAGAAAGATGACATCATGAGCTTTGCAGGAAAATGGCTGGAGCTAGAGGACATCATGCTGGGTGAAGTAACACAGTCCCAGAAGAACAAATGATGAATGGTATCCCTCATCTGTGGATGCTAGTGCCAATTACCTAGTTGTAAGTATTTCTTGTGCATGGCCCCTTGAGCTTTTGTCCAAAGCAGTTGGGAGTGATGCATATTGGAAACAACAACAACAACAACAACAACAACAACAACAACAGAAAGGACTGCATCAAAGAACTGACTGAACTTCTGCTCAAAACAGTCAACTTCCACATGGAGAATATTGGGAAAGACTGAGAAAGAGATGAAAAGCATGTTTGGCAGAATGCATGAGCTCTGGTGGGGGGGGGATAGGGTGGGGACATGGGTTTAGATTTGATAAAAAATATATAAATAAAAAAAGAAGAAATAAAAGAATGAGTGAATAAAAGACAAGGTCATCCCAAGAAAAACGCTCCTTTGTTCACTGATCTACTACAAATGCTTAAAAAAAAACTCATTTAGAGTCAAAAGAGTAAAACAAAAATATATCTACTCACTGAGGAGGCACATGCATTTCATCCAGTGTAATTAAGTTCTTAAGTCTACTATAAATAGGAGTAAGTGGCTTATTTGTCAAGATAGAGTAGGGTTTTCCTTTACATTCAATTAAGATGCACTAAAACACATTTGTATAAAGTACCTTTGAAAAAACTACTGACAACCTGATGGTTGTTTAAGGTATTCTTGTGAAAGATGCAGATGATGACAAAATATCCACCAGGCTTGAGAAGGGGGTTAATTTTTTTTCACAGTGGCTTTGTTTGAAATAATGTTGAGCAGCAGTGGCTGCCCTGAAAATGCATCACAGAATAAGGTGGACCTAGAAGAGAATTTCTTTGGCATCATCGATATCCAAACATTGAGCACTTTTGAATCATTAGACCAACCAAAGTTTAAGTCACTATATCATAAACATTGAGTAAACCCACTTAGCTCAGCCTCTTGGGAGGATAAGGCAGAGGAGGGGGTGGACAGATGGATAACTAACACGAGGGATGTTTGAGAAAGACATTTGAGGGGCTGGAGAGATGGCTCAGCAGTTAAGAGCACCGACTGCTCTTACAGAGGACCTGGGTTTGATTCCCAGCACCCACATAGTGGCTAAGAACTATCTTTAACTCCAGTTCCAGGAGAATCTGACACCCTCTTCTGACCTCCACAGCATTGCACCAACCTATATGCAGACAGTACATTCATACAAATAAAATAATAAAATTAAAAAAATTATTCATTAAAAAAAGAAAGAGACATTTGGAAACCTACTATTTTATAAGCATTCATACACACACAACATATATATAATATAGTATACATATATATGAAAGAGTTTAATTGGAGCTAGCCACACACATCCTAGAAGCCACAGGTTACTGGATATGTTATTCTGCCTTTTAAGTTACTGGTCAGGGAAGTCCTGGAGACCTTCCCCAAACAATACAGACTATTGATGCTACTCTTGGTTGCCCACCAGAAGTTGACGGTAAGACCCTAGTGCTGAATGAACCACATACTTTGGTCATAGGACATGGAGAAGTAAAGTTTGAACTGACCTAGAACCTTTCTCCCTGAGGTCTGGGTTTGTTCTCCATAACCCATGTAGATTTCATAGTGCCACATGGTGTTATATAGGCTGCTAGAAGAAAAAAAAAAAATCAATCACCAAAAGTCTTTGGCAACTGTGAATCCTGTGAATTACAATAATGACTGGAATGGCAAAATATGCCCATGGTTGCAACAGTGGCAAGAATGTTATGGGTGTAACAACAAACAACTTTCTGCTTGAACTTAACACACACTCCTTAGGAAGAAACACATGCCTGGTGCTGTAAATATGGACAAGAATCCATGGCTGGAGAGCTCATAAGCCCTGTGGATGAACTACAACTATTATTTTGCTAAATGGATAAGTACCAAACTGCCCTCTAAATTTATGCCTATAGATTAGTGGAATTCTCAGACCTTATCAGAGAAGTTTCTTTGGGCAAGGGATACAGAAGTTCACAAGTGGTCAAAGTACAGAGAATAAGTGTCAATGGAGTGCTAAACGACAACTGGAACATCTATATCTGCCCCCACCCATGGCTTAGGGACCATTGTAAAAGAAGGGACAGAAAGATTTTTAAGAGCCACAGTCTGGGGAGGACTGGAGCAAACCAGTGTGTTCTGGACATGACAGGACCTCTGTATTCATCAACTCATAGCAGCAGTGTTTGCTCGAATAAGACCTGCACAAGATCAAGACAGCATACATTGTAGTATGAAAGAGATAGGGATTCGTGAACCTCCATCCCTAATTGAGGAGATACTGATATTGATGGTTTCTCAGGGTGGAAGAGTCAGTTTTCTTTAAGGATGTGGCCCCTGGTAGGTTGACCATGCTCCAGTTTATTTTCCCACACTAAGGACTATATGGACAGCACAAGTGGACTCAGTATGTTATTAAAAAATAAAGAGAGCAGGAAGTTGAGGGAGTGGAGAGCTGGGGGATATATCTGAGAGGAGTTAGGGCAATGAGTTGTGGGTGGATATGATAAAGACACATTGTATCAACTTTTCAAACACTTAACAAAAATATGATTTTTAAAAAAGAAATTAAAGGCAGATTGATTAGGACTTGCTGGACCCAAGTTTACCCCCTGGCTGGGACTTACATGGTGGAAGAAGAAAAATCACTTCCCAAAAGGTATCCACTGATCTCCACTTGGGTGTTGTGGCATGCTGTATGCATATAACACATATGCACACACATGAATAAATAAATAGTTTTTTTTAATTAGAAGGGTATGGAGAGATGAATCAGTTCATAAAGTATTTGCCTTGCAAGCTTGAGGACCTGGGTTTGTTACCCATAACCCATGTAAAAAGCCAGCCACAGTGGCACACATTTGTGATACAGAGCTGGACAGGAGGAGACAATCGGATTTCTCAAGCTCACAGGCTTGCCAACCTATCCTAATAGATAGGTCCCCAGCCAAGTAAATCTCAAAAAGAAAGGTGAGAGTCTCCTGAGGAACAGCACTTGAGTTTGACCTCTTCCCTCCACATGTATTAACACCAAACACATGTGCAAGTGTCCATACACATGCATAAACATAACACACATATACAACAAGAGTGGGGCAAGGGAGAGACAGAGACAGAGACAGAGAGAGAGAGGGGGGAGCAGGCAAGTGAGCCTTAGCATCCTGGAGTGGTGAGCAGGCCACGCAGCTCAGCACGCTCTGCAGAAACACACCAAGCAGTGGCTCGGACCTGGGAATACGTAGGAAAGAAAGAAAAGTTTAGCCGGGCGTGGTGGCGCACCCCTTTAATCCTAGCACTTGGGAGGCAGAGGCAGGCGGATCTTTGTGAGTTCAAGGCCAGCCTGGTCTACAGAGTGAGTTCCAGGACAGCTGGGGCTACAGGGAGACCCTGTTTCAAAAAGACCAAAAAAAAAAAAAAAAGAAAAGTTCACTCCAACTCCCGGGGACGGAAGTGGAGCAAAGTGTCCTCCCCAAAGCTGCTCTTCAGCAACAACAACCAAATCATCAGGAGCTAAATGTTTAATAAATGTATGCTATTAGGCAATTGGGCTGAAACTTATGAAACAGTTTAGCTGGACTCTTTATTTGCTGAACATATTCCTCAGAGCATGTAAAATCAATGTGTATAATACATTTATGTCCCTTTTATAGAAAGGAATATAATTTTACTATTTTTAAATAACTGTAGAAAGTTATGGCTGCTGTGTCTTTGCCTCTGACATGGGGTTGGCCATGGTCATGATTTATGATTTTTCTCAAATATATGGTTACAGGCACAGCCTCGATTAAGATACTATTCCCAAAGGAAAATAGGAGGCACATTACAACTCTACTTTATGAGTCTATTTCTAGAAAGCACAGGGGTGAAAAGTGGGAGCTGTCTATGATACTAATTTGAAAAACTAATGAAGTCATGAACCGTTATTTCTCATAAGTAGCTAACAGCCCCTACTGTCTACACAGTATAATACTATATACATGTTTGACTCCAACCAAGGCCAGAGTTGCCACCAGAAAAAAACACACATATTACCACCACCACCATATTACCACTACCATGAAACAATGCACACTCATGGCCACCAACTACCAGAAAAACACACACACACATTGCTACCACCAAAAAACAGTATACATACATCATCACCATACCATACCACAAAACAACACATTTATACCACCACAAACAAAGAACATATACATCACCAGCCCCAGACTACAAGATTACCAATACACACACACACACACACACTAGCAGCAGCATCACAACATACATATATCACTACCAAATCACACCACACAACAATACACATACATCATCACCATCACAACCCATACACATCACCACACCACATCACACCACAAAAAATACACATATGTCACCTCACCATGACAACACACATCATCAGCATTACAACACACACTTATCAGCATTGTAACACACACATCACTACCACAACACACAACACATACACATCTTCACCATCACAAATACCACACATATCACAGCATCACAACCCCCACACATCACCATAGAACCACACCACAAAACAATATACACATATTATGACCACATGATACACATGCATTATTACCATGACAACACACTATCATCAGCATTACAACAGATACTTATCACCACTACATCACACCTTGCAATGATACACACATATCATCACTACCACAAACAATATACACACCACCACTATACTACACTACCAGAAAATAACACGTCTATCACCACCACATCAAACTACAAAACAATTTGCAACAGTATCATATCACACCACAATGTGATACACAATCATCACCATCACATACATACATCATCACCACACCACACAAAACAATATATACATATTACCACCACACAATACACATAACATCATCACCATGACAACACACACACATCATCAACATTGCAGCACACACTTATCAGCACTGTAACACACACACATCACCACCACACCACACAACACATACACATTATCACCATCACAAATACCACACACATCATCAGCATCACAACACCTACACATCAACATACCATACCACACCACAAAACAATATAGACATATTACCACCACATCATAACACCACAAAACAACACACAAACCACCACAACTACTATTTTATTAAGGAAGAAGTTAATATCATTTTTATCTCAGTTCTTAGATATCCAAAATTTTATCTTACTTCACAGCAATTTTTTAAAAAATAAACTTCTTGACTTTTTTTTAGCAACTCTAAACCTGAAAAGTATATGTAAACTTAACTTTTAGAAATCAAATCATTTTTCGCCGGGCCTGGTAGCGCACGCCTTTAATCCTAGCACTTGGGAGGCAGAGGCAGGCGTATCTTTGTGAGTTCAAGGCTAGCCTGGTCTGTAGAGGGAGTTCCAGGACAGCTGAGGCTACAGGGAGACCCTGTCTCAAAAAGAACAAAAAAAAAAAAAAAACAAAAAAAGAAATAAAATCATTTTTCAAAATGCTCTAGGGCTGTGGACAATAATGCCCTTTTTGTAAATGGAATGATTACTCTGCGATTTGTCTTTTGTAAAGTCCTAATTTCCTATGTCATACTTGTTTAAAATGATAGAGACGTATACATATTTCCTCAAAGGGACAAAACCAACGTTGTTAATTTCTTTATACTTGAGTTAATTTGAAAACTTCTTCTAGAATGGAAAACAGAACCGTGTTGTCCTCTATGTCTGCCTTATCAAAAATTGTAGAGAGCAAGATGCTCTTGCCAGAGCTTGGCAGGGTCCTGCTCCTACTCGAATGCGAGACAAGCAGCTCAGAGTGCCTTGGACTCTCATAGCAGCAGACCACTGCGTCCTTTCCTCATTCCTGCCTCCTTTCCTTAAGCCTCTACATTTATAGTGAAGGAAGAGAACATGCTGTTTGCCCTCAGGGCCTTCGTTTTAAAGAGCAAAAATACTGAATTTGAAATTGTCATCAGTATTCCTTAAGCTGAAGGACCTAGTCCAAGGTGTTAAGTTCTTTGCCAAGCTTGAACATAAGACACTGACTGCTTCTGTGGGGGCCACTTAACTAGGGCCTTTTGATAAGCTGTATGCACTTGCTCATCCCAAGAGAGTGCCAGACAACAAAGTAGTTAGTTCAAAGTGCTTTTACTAAAACCCACAAAACAACACACAAATCACTACAACTATTTTCTTATTAAGGAGAAGTTTATACCATTTTTATCTCAATTCTTAGGTAGACAGAATTCTTATTTTACTTTCAAAGAAATGTTCTTTCCTGTTACCTACAGCTATTTTTTAAAACATATTTTTGACTTTTTATAGGAACTATGAACCTGGAAAGTGTATGTAAACCAAATGCCCTCATGATATTTGCTCTCAGAACTTAATTCTTCAAGACAAGATTATGCGCATTGTTCTTTTCTAGGTTATTGGTGGGTGACTGGTATATGGGAAGCTCTATTTATCCATATCCTGCAGTAACTTCAAAACACATCAAGGTTCAGGGAAACTTCTAGATCCAGTAGTCACAACCTACTCACCTAACAACTCCACTTCTTATATTCTATTGATGTTAATCAAAGAAATTTAGAAATACAATGTCTTTGTCTTAAGGTTTTTGTTCCCTTCATTCACTGTCAAAGGAAAGAAAATTAAATGGGAAAGAAATCTTAACTGAAAAAATGTATGCCAAGTTCTTTCATTTTTTTTCCCTTAGTCAAGCCTGCAAAAGTATTAGGTACATAGGAAGGTACTAGATAAAGAATATAGGGTAGGGGCTGGAAAGATGGCTCTGAGGTGAGCAAAAGATGAAAGAGTCTCCGCTCAATGTCCTGAAAAGTGACGACCAAATAGCTGCTGCTTTCCATCGTCATCTGACTGGAGCTAGCCATCCTGCTTGGTCTGCTGTATTACAAATTCTTTTGTGGCCATTGAACTTCCTGTAGGGAAGGGATTGTGGACCAGAGTCTTGACTCTGAGAGTGAGTGGTATTACTGCTGCTGTGGGCTAACAGTTCAAAAATGCATTGTGTAGCCAGAGTGTGGGAGGGAGGGTGATGGAAAAACCACATAAATGTGAAGGAACAAGACATGTATGATATACCAAGGTAATAAATGCTGTTTTGTGACTTCAAAAAAAAAAAAAAAAAAAGGAGCACCTACTGCTCTTGCAGAGGACCTGGGTTCAGTTCCCAGCACCCACCCCACCCACCTGGTGGCTAAGAACCATCTTAAGCCGGGCTTGGTGGTGCACACCTTTAATCCTACAGAGTGAGTTCCAGACCAGCTGGGGCTACAGAGAGACCATGTCTCAAAAAAAAAAAAAATTAGTGTACAACAAATGAAAACTCTAAATGGTTAGTTGACACTGTGCCTCTGTACATCTATACACTCTAACAGGTTACTGCACAGGTTTTCTTTATGGGTTTGAAGCAGTCCACACATTCTGTAGCACTGTTCCTCAATGCAACACACCCTTGTTTGGGCAGTAGTTGTTTCTGTCCATTCAGCATTACTGTCTATCTTTCTTAGGCCAAAAAAAAAAAAAAAAAAAAAAAACAAACATCAAGAAAAAAAAATGTGGAAAAAACTTCCTCTGCCTTATTCCATGCATTTTGAGAGCTGTCAATCAAGGTGCAGTTTATTCTTTCCATAGGACAGGCACATATGTCAATCACAGCCCTTCTCCCATGAACTCTGATCGTGAGGAGACTCACACAGAAATGAGGAAATGCTGCAGTTGAGGAAAATAAATGCCTACATCTTGATGAGACAGGCTCTAGATCCTCAGAGCTTAATTCCTCTCTATCCTGCCATCTCCAGTTAAAAGAATCAAGCTCTTGGGGCTGGAGAGATAGCCTAGCAGGTTAAAGGCACCGACGCTCTTGCAGAGGACCCGGGTCGATCCCAGCACCCACATGGCGGCTCAAGAACCGTCTTTAACTCCAATTCCAGGAGAACTCCAGTTCCAGGGAATCCAGACACCACTCTTCTGACCTCCGCGATTGCATGACACACGTGTGCACAGACGCATGCAGACAGTAGTCATCATACACATACAAAAATAAAAAATAAAAAAAATAAAAAAAAAAATTAAAAAAAAAAAAAAAAAAGAATCAAGCTCTTTATAAAGTAAGGGAAAAGATCTGCTTTTTGTTTACAGAAGTTGCTGGAATAGATAAAAACTGTTTGCAAGTAGAGAACCTTAATGAATAGAGCACTGATCTATGGTATACTTTACAAATGGATGGAGTATTAGCAAATGTTCAGAGTTATTAAAAAGGTCACATATTTGGGAAAAATTCCAGAGAGTGGACACAAAATGAAAAGCAGTATCAAAATAATGTAGATTTTGATGAGTAAAAATAGGTGAGGGAAATGGGACTGAACTTGATTAAAACATGCTATATGAAAATATCAAGATGAAACTTATTTTGTATAATTAATAGACACTAATAAAAAATATAATGGCAAGCCAATCAGAGATTACAGAAGTGTGTGTGTGTGTGTGTGTGTGTGTGTGTGTCCATGTCCTAAACATAGGCATTTTGCCTATTTTACCTGCAAACAAGTCTTGCCAGTTTAAACAATTTGGGTTGGGTGATACCTATCTTGGGAGGTTTATTGATTAACCTGTTTCTGATAGTGGTAGAATAATTATCCTATCACAAATCTGTACTGTATAATTTTATCAGTGAAGTGACAAACCATGCTTTTCAGTTATGTCTTGAACTGAAATAGAATGTACAGTAAAATATGGATTTCCTCAAAAGAATTGCCAAGACCATTAATCTTTATCTAAGGACTCATAATAACAGTTTGTTCTTAGTAGCAGGTGGGGGAGGGAGAGAAAATGTCTTCCAGAAAGCACTTTGGCAGTCAATCTGGTTGATAATAAAGCTTGATGAAACATCTGTGATTAATATTAATTCTAATTCTCTCTTTAATGGATAATTGTGAAAAAGATAATTTATCCCATTTCATTTAGATTACAGCTGAGTTTCTCAATTTAGGAAAAAGAATATTTCTCCATGATTTTCAGGTATTAGACTCTATGGGGGAAAAATAAGTGCATGAAACCTGCCAACAGTAAAGCAATTTTCTTGTTAGCCCTTGAAAATATTTTGTATTCATTCATCTGATGACTGCAGACTTGGATGTGAACCAAACAATGGCTCTGTAAGTAACTGGAATGATATTTCTACATCTTTACCACTGTAGAAAAATAAATGAGACCAACGAAGTGAATTAATGCCTTTTGAACTGAATTAATATATTTTGGTCAGATTCGATACTATAAAAATTGTGAGAAAAATGCTCTTGTGAGTAAATGACATTGAGCTATTTCTGACTACTCCTGTATTTCAAATTAGTTGATGATGGGAACTATTTTTGACACATGCAAATGTATAATTTAAAGTACTCATAAAAACTTGTCATGGAAGTGACCATTAATTTTGATAGAACTAAGAAAGTAACTAATTGCCTTTCAGATATCAATATTAAGAATACCACTTATTGGGGCTGGAGAGGTGGCCTAGCGGTTAAGAGTGCTGACCGCTCTTGCAGAGGACCCGGGTTCGATCCCCAGCACCCACATGGCGGCCGAGAACCGTCTGAAACTCCAATTCCAGGAGAACTCCAGTTCCAGGGGAATTCGAGACCCTCTTCTGACCTCCGCGGCATTGCACGACACGGGTGCACAAACCTGCATGCAGACAGTACATTGATACACATACAGAAATAAATAAAATAAAATAAAATAAATTAAAAAAAATACCATTTATTAAACTAGCACTTCGGCTTATTTATATGTGAGCAACTTCAGGTCATGGTTGAGATATACTGCCCAGCTAAACATACCTAGTGTGGTACACTTAAGACTCACATCTCCCCATTCTCAGAGAAATTCTTTTTCTAAATATAAACTATTTTAATAGAATCTGTGAAATAATAGACTCATTTTCTGGGAATTGGGACATATTACATGGCCATAAAATGACTGCTGTCAAACCCAACTTATGAGTGGTAAATGGTGATTAAATACACATCCCTGTTGACCTTTAATCATAACCAAATCATTGCTCCACTTAGATACACTCCTTTTTCATCAGGCTCTAACTGACATCAGGGAGAGGAAAACAAGCTGTCAAGCGCAAAAGGTCACAGACAATAGGCACTGACTTCTTCACCGCACTTCCGAAAACCCCGGGGTTGCATGATGGAATATTATAAGCTTAGCTGTTGTCTTTTCCTTTCTCCCCAGGAATATGGTTGTTAGCCCCAAGCAAATATTTCTTCTCATGCCTTATCTTGCCTGTTTTCTATCTTCATCTGGCTTTCAGGTTTCTATCCTCACTTATAAAGTGGGTCACTTTGTGAAAAGAATCCATTTTATAATAACACATTCACCCCCAAAATACTGCATATATATATATATATATATATATATATATATATATTTCCAAGCAAATGAGACAGTTGGACTGGCAAGGCACAAGGATCAGCTATGACCACTGTGAATGAGATGACTCGAAATCTCAGTCTACCTCAGTCAGTATCTCATACTGCCTTAGTTTCTCTGTAACAAGAGTTCCCTTGATTATGCCAACTTGCTCATAGGAAATTCCATCTTCCCTCAAGGTTGAAGCCATTGTTGACATGGCCTTTCCACTTACTCAAATCCTCCAGTGCCCATTTTTTCCAGGTCTTGAATTCATGCTCATCCTCTTTTGCTTTAAGTCAACGTTGCCTCACTAGTAAGCAAAACAGCTGGAGAGCATGTTTAAATGGATTCTTATACTGTCACCCCATAAAACTCAATGAACCAGACTGTCTGGAAGACTGTGGTTTTACACCTCTCTCCCCTCAGATGGATCAGTATAGCTGGCATGTTGTCTTAAACCCAAAGAACTTAATTCCACTTTGCCCCTCACATCAGTATGTCCTTCTATCTCCTTTAAGAACAATGCTAATCTTATAGCACAGTTCATTTTTAATACTTTTAATTATTATCATGGATATATATGCCTCACATTGGATTGTGAGCTCTTGGGGGAGAAAAGCTTCCCATTGACACAGTGTATGCTATGCAGCTCAATATGCAGGGATGGGCAACTTTACTAAAAGGGAAGTCACAAATAATACTGAAATGTGGCCTTCAATAGCCCAGTAGATTTTATACAAATATGATACACAGAAACAGACAGCCCTAAGTTGAACTTAATGAATGGATTTATAGCATTTTGAATATAAATATTTTAGGAAATAGCTGCAATCAATTTTCTCAAAGGGACTTTAATAATAAACACATCAACACCAAAAGGTCAGAAATTCTGCTATTTAATTAAACTAATAATTCAGCAAATGTTATTGATTTAGCAATTCCAGTTAACATAAATATAATATACGCTTACAGAAAAAAGTTAAAACTGTATAGCCATGGTAAGATAGCTGAAGGCAACACAGAAACAAAAGATACTCAAGTGAAGGGTATTAATATCTCTGAGATGAGAATAATTTCTTAACTACAAATACTGTCTATGGAATAAGCTTTTAAACATGACTTAACATTGCTGGATAAGAGCTAAATGCATGCATGCATAGGCTTTGGAGTCAGATGCCTTTGTTCAAATTTGGATTCCCACATACATGAATAGACCTGTATGTGCTTCAGTTTTCTTATCTGTGGACTGGGAACAAAAATTGTGATAAGATATGGATAAAATAGTACATGTAAACACACGTAATGGGTAAGTACTGAAATAATAGCTATTATAACATAACAAACAAATGATTTAATGTAATTCTTTTTGGTCTTTTTGGGACAGGGTCTTCCTGCAGCCCCGGCTGGCCTGGAACTCACTAAGTAGACCAGGCTGGCCTTGAACTTAGACCTCTGTCTGCCTCTTCCTCCCAAGTGTTGGAAGTAAGGGCATGTGCCACCAAACCTGGCTGATTTAATGTACTTATATGACAACTCCAAAAGTGCTTTCCCTTTTTATGTTCCTCTTTTTTTGCCTGTTAAAAGATTTACAAACTCCTCCTACCAGAATTAATGTCTGTTCTCTAGAGGGTGGCTGGGAAGCCTTCCCAACTCTGGGTGCACGTTTGTGTACCAGAGCAAAGACCATCTCTATGTAAAATCGGGTACAACATATGGCTGCAGTAACTCTCAAACATGCTAAAGATTTCGAGTGTTACAAATCTCCAAAGTGGCCCTCATAAAAAATCATTCCTATTCTTTCTTGAGCAAAGGTCTTTGATAACTCCAAGTTTATGAACAAGTGGCGTGCATGTGCGTGTATGCGTCACCTGTTGGAGTATGCAGGGGTGCTTGCCCCTGCACATGCATGTAGAGGCAGAGTAGGATGTTGGGTTTCTTCCTCTAGCACACTGTATCTTATTTCCTTGAGACATGTTCTCTTACTGAACAGGAAGCTCAGCATTGTGGCAGGGCTAGTTGGTCACTGAGCTCCTGAAATCCGCCTGACTTTGTTCCCCAAAGCTGAAGTTACAGGTACTGGCAGCCACACCCAGGTTTTTCCTTGGGTGTTGGTGATTCTAATTCAGGTCCTCGTGCTTGCACAGTAAGAACTCTTAACCACTGAGCCATCTCCCCAGGCTCCAGAAATGATGGATCTTAAATAATGACAATAATAATTATACTCATTGTATAATAATAACAGCAAGAATTTACGGGTATTGTGCTACTCAGAAATTAGGTAAGACAGTCCCTGACAGGTCATATTAACAGGCTGCAACTTTGAGACAATTGGTCACAAGGGTTTATAATATATCAGCCACTGTCCACACTGTGGGATTGATTCTGTTAATAAAATTTAACCTCTGAAAATTGACTCAGGGCACAGAAGAGACATATACCTTCAATAGTCTTGCAAATCACTAAATGTCTTTGTCATACTGTATGACACACCATATTGTGCCATGATATTCTGACCCTGCACAAATCATTCAATAGTGCTCTAATTTGCTTAAGAACCCACATGCCTTTTTAAAGTACGTGATCTCAAGTAGCATGAAATTTCCCTTAATATTTCACTACAGTTAGTGCTTTCACTCCCAGGGTAGAGGAGAGGCTCATATAAGGATCTACCAATTTTGATTTTTAAAAAGTTACTAAGATTCTGGGATTTCAGCTCAGGGGTAGAATGCTCACTTAGCATCTCTGAGATCCTGGGGTTCAAAATCTAGGACTTGCCGGGCATGGTGGCACACGCCTTTAATCCTAGCACTCGGGAGGCAGAGGCAGGAGGATCTCTGTGAGCTCAAGGCCAGACTGGTCTACAGAGTGAGCTCCAGGCCAGCTGGGACTAAAGGAAGACCCTGTCTCAAAAAGAAAAAAAAAAGTTAAAAAAAGAAAATCTAGGACCAAACAATATTATTACTATTATTGATGTTACTTTATTATTATTTCTTATTTCTATTATTACTGATGTTACTATTCTAAAATGCACAAATAAAGAATTGACAATGGGGAGCAGGGGCAAGGGTCCAATACTTAAATAACAGTCTCTAGGCCTCAGGACCCTCTTCTGTCACACTGGAAATGTTAATATCACCCCCTTCACAGATAAAGATTCAGTGGTCAAAATATATATAGTTCTTGGAATCAAGGTATATAATATAGGAAATAAATGCTCAATCACTATAGTTACAGTTAGACAGAACAATCATTAGTCAAAGCAGAGTGTGCCTTTAGCAAAAAGCTGAACTAAGCCTCACTTAACTCAGTGCAGAATCCACCACCGTGACTTAAAACTAGCTGAGCTTTAAAGCCTAATGACTAGCACACCAAACTCTACTGGTGCAGTAGTGGTAATTTTATCTGGGGGTAATCAACAACTATGTAATTGGACTTAAACCCCACTCAACGGGAAGAAACACAGGTGTGGTTCTGTAAACACAGCCAAATACACTGGCTGGAGAGGTCATAGATCTTAAAGAAAACCTGAAGACTGTCACATCCCTAGATTAATGTAATCTCTTACTGTATGCTAAATATGGATCCTTATATTTGCAGACAAGTGTGCCAGTCACCACTAATCAAAGATGCTACTTTTGCAACAGATGGAGACTATTACAGAGTTTAACAACTGGTTATACAAAGAGAATATGTTTGTGTGATGCCCAACCCTAAGTGACACATCAACGATGGAACTCTACACCTACATCTCATGGAATATAGTGGAAAAGGGGGTAGAGAGAATACTAACACAGCATTTAGCTCCCATCAATGAAACTACCTCATGCAACAGAGGGCAATGAGCACAAAAGGCCACAAATGGCCAAAAGGCCAAAGCACACTGAATACTCTGCAGAATGCAGGTCCTTGGACAGGACTCCTGTATTAAACTCCACCCACGCAAAGCTCAAGAACCATTGCAGAAGAAGGGGCAAAGAGACTGTAAGAGCCAGGGGAGGAGATGCATGACCATATGGAAACAGAGTCTCACAGGATGCTGGGAACTTGCTCATATGAACATACAGCAATAACATCAGCATGCACAATGCACAAGACCATGCAAAATCAAGCAGACAAAAACCCAACATAGAACTGGGGATATCGGCAGCAGGCCCCAACCTTAGCCAAAGAACTTTTGGCAGCTGAATACTGCTGGCTGAGGAAGTGACTCTAGACAGGCTGACTAGACCCCAGTGGATGAACTTGTACTGGGGAATGTTCTGGGTACACTAACTTGACTTGATAGGCTTTAACATATATGACAGAATCCATGAAATCCAGTTGGGGGAGGGGAAATGGGAGGGTGCAGATGGGGAGGGGGTATAAAGATGATTAAGATGTATAGTATGAAACGCACAGATGTGTTGTGACCAGCTGTGTCAATTTCCTGCAACCGTGATTTCCTTAATGTGATGGACTAGAATCTGGAATTATGAAATAAAGTAAACCCTAACTCCCCTAAAAAGAAAGAAAGAAAAAGAACCCCCCCAAAAAAATGCTCTAAAAAATACAGTTTTCCAAATAAACTTTCAGCTGAATGGTGAAGATAAATAAATAAATAAATAAATAAATAAATAAATAAATAAATAAAATATGTATGAACTCCTCCCCCAAAATAAACCTAGTGGAACTGATGTGGGACAATTTTAAGAACACTATCAAAAGCAAAATATTTAGGGTTCCTAGTTTAAGCTGTTAGGTTTATTCCTTAAAAATTCACCTAGATTTTTAAATTGAAGGGTGTGAGGACATACTGAAACTACCAAAGGGAAAACACAGTGCACAGTAATATCTGTCAGTTCAGATTTCCCTAAGAATCTCTAACAGTTTACCTCAGGGGGAAAAAAAAAACTTTAAAAATGTCTTAAAACTTCAAGTAAGGCAAATTTACACTAAAATCCTGGTTCTGAATGTAGTAAGAGGTTGGAGAGGTTTAAGTTAAACAATATGCATTCGTTTCTTTATAAATACTGATTCAGGGTCTGGAGAGATGGCTTAGCTGTTAAGAGCACTGGATGCTAACTGGGGTTTAATGTCTTGCACCCACATGGCAGGTTACTGTAGGCACAGTTCTAAGGAAATTCAACACCCTCTTCTGATCTTGGTGGCCATTACACAACATGGGTGCACTTGCACACGCAGGCAATACACTCATAGACATAAAATAAAAATAATAAATAAATATTTTTTAAAAACAATAAAAAATGATCCAGAGCATGTTATTTATTCATTAGGATTTTCATGCTAAGGTAATGCTAACTAAAAACGAAAACTCAGCTTACAATAATATAGATAAAAAAGCTTGTTAGAAATATTCTACATCTCTGAAAATAGTAAAATAAAATGAAAGATATTATCCTCCCAATTAACAGATTGGCTGGCTGTTTTCCAATTCATGATATTTTACTTTTGGGGCTCAGAAGGAATTAATATTTTGTAAAGATTTAAAATTTTAAATTAAGCCTGAATGCTGCATATATATTAGTGTTTTGTTCTTAATGTGGATTTTATACAATCTGCGTAAAAATATTTGATGGAAAAATAGCCTGTTGCCAAAGTCCACATATTTCCCTTATTAAAGAGAGGTAAACCACATCCCCAGGAACCATATTTCAAGCCCACAGGATACTCATGAACTAAAATAATGAATGATAATGTCTTGTTCTCTGCATTAATATTAAAGAAAAGAGAAAATAGAAAACTTTATAGCCACTATCAGTTCTGTGGAGCATAAATCTCAAGTTCTGAGAATTGCTTCCCAAAAGAGTCGGGAGCAGGATGAGTTGTGAGGGAGACCCAGAGCCTAGAGATATTTTTTAGCAAGCCAGCAAAGCTCTGACACAGATTTCTACATATCTCTGGCTGTGAAAAGTCTCATTTGTGGTGATTTATATTTCCTCATAAAGAACTCTGTAGATAATATAAGCCTGCTGTGAGGCTGTGTGACAACTTTCAAACCAAGAGTTACAAGACCATTCTGTTAAAATAGAGCAAGAATAGATGAGTGGGAAAATCTGCAGGAATAGTATTTCTTCTGAGAAAAGACCTCAGTGCTGCTCTTCCTGCAAGCACGACATTCAGTCACCTTTCACTCTGTGCGTTGTCTCATGGAAAAGATTTGGGTTTTCAATACTAGAAAGTATTTTTTTTTCCTGGAGATTGACTATGCATTTGGTGTGTGTACGCTTGTGCAATTTACAACAAATGACACTTAGACATCATCACACTGAAGTTCAGTTGCCTTAATAAGTTACTGAGGGAAACACAGAGAATAGCATGCTGACAACCCAAAGTCAATGAAGCATAAACACTGTTATTCCAAGTGTCACAGGTGTGTTATTTCCATTTCTCTTGGCATCTGCTCTGTGTAACACCACACATTCACAAAATCCAGGAACTCATCAAACTGTTTTCTGTTAACTCTGAAACCAAATTAATATATTCTGTGTGTAAGATTCAGTACTCCTGCTTCTCTGTGAAATTACACAACTAATCAGGTGGGTTATTTCTGGAACTGTGGCCACTTTTGACATTTAGGGATAAAAAGAACAATCCTTTAATTTGTTTCCCTTTCAGCATTTAGTCCAAGCGTGTAAAAGGAAGTAAAATGTGACATAATTCCGTCTTATCCCTCAGGAGGTCAGAACTCAACATGTTTCCTCCATCTCATAATAGCATTTGAATCCTCAAAAGGAGAACAAATAAAAAGTGATTTTGTTTTTGAACTTCTTATCTGAATGTCATAGCCTTTGAAAAATCAGACAATGGAAAGCATGCTTAAGAGTCTTCAGTTCCTTGTGGTTGACACCGGGAGTTCACATCAAGTCCCAAATTCAACAGTTGTTATGGCTCCCTTTGCAAACTTCCACACAGCTTTCAGTGTCAACATCTATGAAGCAGTTTTGTTCACTACAGTTTCTATTTTCACAGACCTGGGATTCTTTTCAATGACTTTTTTAAACAGAAGTTAACTTCTGCTCCTGCTATTACCTCCACATTTAACAGACATGAATCTCTATAAAGTCTCAATCATTGACCAACTAACACTGTAAAAAGATTTAAAAAAAAAATGAAGTTCTGAAAACTATCCTGCGATCCTATCCGTTGTGCCCTTGCCTTTGTTTGCACTCATCCCATCTGAAAGGTGCTGAGTGAGGCCACCAGAAAGCCTGTTTGCTGCACACATGCTCAACTGCTCCTAAAGGATGCCACACGGTCTCATTCAGCAGATTAACGTGACACCTGGTAATAAACAATTGTTTTCATAAGAGAAAATGAAAATTAACACAGAAAAATATCCTGAGGTCCCTAAACATCCTCCGGCAGGGTCTTTATTTAACCTTCGTTTAAGGACTCTTGAAACCCATTCATTCTTTCCTGAAAGATGGTCAGGGACAACGTGAAACAGACGCAATTCTCTAAACTCATTCTTTAAAAGAAAAGGCACAATCCTGTAGGTTCACAAAAGACCTGTAAAGTATACAAAGGGGATAAAATAACTATTTTTCAAGTAGAGAGCTAATACAATCCCTGAAAACATCCAATGTCCAACTGGAGAAAAATGGTTATAGTCTATGTTCAAAATAAAATAGGACTTAAAAAAATAGTTTTCAATTTTTTACTTTAGAAAATTTTAAAAAATCTGTCAACTTCCTAAGAGTCTCCATCAATGTTTTTCTATCTTAACATAAATATGACTTGAACTACTATTCTCTGGGACACAAATCTAGAAAAAAAAAAAAAAAAAGGTGGTAAACTAATATTTGAACATGGTCATACTAGAAATTTCAGTAATAAACTCCTAAAGTCTCAGCAGAGTGGTTGCTAGAGCAAATAATGCTAAAAGGTTTTAGTAATAAAAAAAAGTCAAGAAAAGGCAAAATGTGTGCGTATACATGTGCAAGGGACACATACACTGGAATAAATATTGAGTTGTTCATTTGGGAAAGTTAGACAAGTTACCTCCACTGCTAGACTAAAATACTGTGGATGGTTAAAAAATGCCCCTGCATTGATAATTATGCTATTTTCACATTCTTCTTTTTTCAATAAGCAAAACCCATAAAAAGTAGATTGGTATATATGAGCTGTCAAGAGCAAAATAATTCTTAATGTAGATTATCAATATAAGCCTCTGGAAGTCCAGACTCTGTGGGAGATTGAAGAGTTCCTCTGACGTATATAATCCTAACACAAGGCTTCTTAAGAACACTGGACCTGGCTTTTAAATTTAATCTTTACATATTTATGATTTTAAAATATTCTCGAAGGCTTTATTTTATTCTGAATTATGTGTATATGGTGTGTCTATGTGTATGTTGGAGGGTGGTGCCCAAGAAATCAGAAGAGGGGGTTGGATTCCCTGGAGCTGGAGTTACAGTTGCTTGTGAGCACTGGGAATTGAACTTGTGCCCTGCACAGGATCAGCATGCTCTCTTTCTTTTTTACCTTTTTCAGCATGCTCTCTTAACCACTGAACCATCAATCTCCCTAATCTCCCATTTATGTGTGTTGTTGTTTTTTTCCAAATTAAAGTCCCAATCTAGGTTATTCACATTACCTTAGGTTTTCAAAGAATGCTATTTCTTTTGGGTATGGATTCTTATTTATTTATTTATTTATTTATATTTATTTATTCATTCATTCATTCATTCATTCAGTCAGTCAGTCAGTCAGTCAGTCATTTGGTGTTATAGCCCCAGCTGGCCTAGAACTCACTCTGTAGACCAGGCTGGCCTTGAACTTAGAGATCTGCCTGCCTCTGCCTCCCGAGTACTGTGATTAAAGGCGTGAGCCATCACACCTGGCTTTGGGTATGGATCCTTTTTTTTTTTTTTAATATTTTTTTAATTTTATTTATTTCTGTATGTGTATGGATGTACTGTCTGCATGCAGGTTTGTTCACCCGTGTCATGCAATGCCACAGAGGTCAGAAGAGGGTCTCGGATTCCCCTGGAACTGGAGTTCTCCTGGAATTGGAGTTTCAGACAGTTCTCGGCCGCCATGTGGGTGCTGGGGATCGAACCCGGGTCCTCTGTAAGAGCGGTCGGCACTCTTAACCGCTAGGCCATCTCTCCAGCCCCCTGGGTATGGATTCTTAAAAATGCCCATTTAGTGGGTCTTTAAAAAACATTTCATAGCCGGGTGTGGTGATGCACGCCTGTAATTCCAGCACTTGGGAAGCAGAGGCAGATGGATCTCTGTGAGTTCAAGGCCAGTCTGTTCTACAGAGTGAGTTCCAGGACAACTAGGGCTACAGGGAGACCCTTTCTCAAAAAAGACAAAAAAAAAAAAATCATTCACTTAATCTTGGAAATCAGGAAGACTGTAATAAAGAATTGTTTTTATTAAACCTGTTTCACAGATGAAGAAAATCAAACAGTGAGGCTGTGACTTTTCCAAGAACATATTAACATTTAGGAGACTAGGAGGAAGGTTCAATCCCAAGACTGCAGTTACCAGTATGTACAAGTTTTCAAAAAAATTGAAATTATGTTCCATTCTCCTTTGAAATCATTTTATTTCCACTGAATTCAAAACATTACTAGAAAGTAAGGAGTCACCACAGAGAATGCAGTAGAACTTGTGGCTTTGTTTATACGATATTGCTAAATATTGCCACATAAACTTCTTTAAAATTAGTATTTTTCTTCTATGTGGTTTACTATTATGACACTTATTCATGTAGGTATTATTTATTGTGCAGTCTTCTAGATGCTGGTTTATATTATTTCTCCTTGAAAATACACGCTTTTTCATCACTATTACAGCTAAGTGGATTCTCGGTATTGTTGATTTTATAAACACTTCTCTGAGAAATTACACTCTAAGTTCCAAACAATTAACCTGCAGAAAAGCGTTTGGAACCAAGCAGCAAATGAAGGGATTTCTCCTTTTTATCAGTGTTCTTTGCTTTCTGAATATTCTTATACATATAAAAGGTTGGTCAGTAAGCACAATGGATAATCAAATGTTTTCTGAAGCTGCTTCCAGGTCACTTAATAAGATATCACTTAGGAATTTAGGCTATTTTGTTAATTTTTTTTGGGGGGTGGTCTTTTGGAGACAGGGTCTCCCTGTAGCTCCAACTGTCCTGGAACTCACTCTGTAGAGCAGGCTGGCCTTGAACTCACAAAGATCTGCCTGCCTCTGTCTCCTGAGTGCTAGGATTAAAGACGTACGCCACCACGCCTGGCCATTTTGTTAATTTTTAAAACTGTGTAGCGGCTGGGTATGTTAAAGCACATCTTTAATCCCAGCATTTGGGAGGTAGAAGCAGGAGGTGCTCTGTGAGATGTGGGTCAGTCTCCTCTATATGTTTCCAGGCCAGCTGGGGTTATAAGGAGGCCTTGTCTAAAACAAACAAATAAGCATAAAAACTGTAGGGAATATTAGCATTGTATCATAGCCTGAGACAAAGCAGTAAACTATTAAAATACATCAACCAGAGTGCTAGCAGTTAACCCTACGCATTCACATAGCAGTACATTACAGATTTAAGAAAAATACCCCGCCGGGTGTGGTGGCACAAGCCTTTAATCTTAGCACTTGGGAGCCAGAGGCAGGTGGATCTCTGTGAGTTCAAGGCCCACCTGGTCTACAAAGTGAGCTCCAGGCCAGCTGGGACTAAAGGGAGACCCTGTCTCAAAAAGACAAAAAAAAGAAAGAAAGAAAAGAAAAATGTCCATGCACATTATGTCCCTAGTTAATAAAGCATTTATATTTCAGAAAATATTTGTCTTTTAGTAGTCCCCTCATTAAGATTCATTAATTTCTGAGTCAAGTATATAATTATAATTATAATTCAGTTTGAATATGATCTAGTGCATATTTAGCAAACTTGAGATATTTTTTTTCTTAGAAAATGCAATCTTTCTGGCTTTGGAAGTCATCCAGAATGACAGAGCTAAAATATCTCCTAGAGACAGGAAAGTATCCTTCAGAGAGCTGAAGATGTATAAATGGATTTAAAATTTATCTCTCTGCTGTCTGAGTTGGGACTTTAGAGAGAGTTAGTTCAGTAGTAGTCTCTAAGTGGGAGATGCCAGAGTGAGTGCTACGTGTTTCTCATCTTGTGTGTATGTACATTTGTGTATGTATGTTTCCATATGGGAGGGTATGTATACATGTGTGTGGATGTGTGTGGAGTTCTCTGGCTGAACCTGGAGATCGCTGTTTTGGCTGGCTTTGCTAGCTTGCTCTGGGGAGTCCCTGGGTCTGCCTTTCATCTCCAGGGGTAATGAGCAGGCCGCCATACCTGTCATTCATGTGGGTGCAGTGATCTGAATTCCAGTCCTTACATTGGACAGCAGGCCCTCTAACCACTGAGCAGCCTCACTGGCCCATTTTTAACCTTTTAAAAATACAACATATAGGGGCTGGAGAGATGGCCTAGCAGTTAAAAGCGCCGACTGCTCTTACAGAGGACCTGGGTTTGATCCCCAGCACCTACATGGCGGCTGAGAACCGTCTTTAACTCCAGTTCCAGGGGAATCCAACACCCTCTTCTGACACCCACGGCATTGCACGACAGGGGTGCACAGACCTGCATGCAGACAGTACATTCATACACATAAAAAATAAAAATAAACAAATAAAATTTAAAAAATACAACATATAGTTTTCCTTTTGAAGTATAAAAGACCTCAGATTTTTCCCCATCACCCATTTTGCAACTCAGTGAGCCTTTCACAAGTTACCTGACCTGCATAAAAGGCAGAAAAGAATACTATCTCATGGTGCCATTTTAAGAATGGTAGTGTTTAGAATAGTACCTAAAACAGAGTGTGTGTTCTATAAACACGAGTTACTTCTATTTATTTAACATGTATTGTACACCAAACAATGTAGCACACTCCACAGGGCAAACAGTAAATCGTACAGATTTAATGTCAGGAGTGATAAATGCCTAAAGATAAAGGAAACTAAGAGTATAGAGAATGATAAAGGTGTTATTTTTATTTATTTTTACAGATTTACTTTATATGTTATGTGTATGAGCGTTTTGGACTTCATTTATGTATGAGCATCATGTGTATGCCTGGCACCCACCAAGGACAGAAGAGGGTTTCAGATCCCCTGGGATTGGAGTTACAGTATGCTTTGAGCTGCCATATTGGTACAGGATACTGACCCAGGGTCCTCTGCTAGAGCTCGTAACTACCCAACCATCTCTTTGGCTCCCGTATTTTTATATTTTAATACAGCCTTTCGGGTGAAGAGATATTTATCAACAAACTTCTGAAGAATGTGAAAGCAGGGACACGAATGGGGCAGGGTGACATCAAAGTACCAAGCTACCACCACTGGAGTATGGTGACTAGGTACAAGAAACAGGATGGAGGACCAAGAGTCTGGAGCAGAAAAAAGAAGACCAGGGTGACAGTGGAGGAATCTAGAGAGGCTGAGGGTGGGGCAGAGAACACAGTGATGGAGCACCTTGCTGGCTAGTCAGAGGCTGGATGTGATAGGAAAGCTTTGGATGTAGCAGAGCAGTGCCAGCCACTGAGGAATCCCAGAGGAGCCTGCTGCATGAGCAGAGATCACAGACAGCAGTGACAGGGAAAAACACCCTGACACACTGCTGCACTCCTCCTCTTCTCTAAGATTTCCCTCCTGCTGGTTTTACTAGGACCTACTAGGCCCTGGGCTGGGGAACCACACAGATGTTATTTCTTACCCTGAAGCAGCAGAACTCAGATAAAAACTAACATGATGATATTAAAGTTCTGAGAGATTTCTGAAATCATTCACTTCACCCCCTTTGTTTTACAGATGTAGTCTTAGAACTCCAAAAATATTAGATTACTTGCTCACGTTCATAATAATTAGTGAGGGTAATAGAAGGGCCTGAGACTCGGGATTTCCTTTCCTTTTTTTAAAACTTAACAAAAGGGTGCCTTTCAAATCAGTATTTCTATGGACTTCCAAACGTAATGAACAGTGTCCTTACTTTAATAAATTATCTGTATCCCTCTGGTTTAGAAATGAGAGCAGAAAGAAGTTCCTCTAAACATGCTTTCATAAGGTGAATATTTATGAGAATTAGTTGAGAATGAGTTTTGAAGTTTCTAAAATTACTCTTTCCTTACAGAAGTGCCCAACTTTTTGACATTGGGACATGATACTGGAGTCTACTAAGGTTTCATGCCCTATCTTAACTACCCTAAGATGCATTCAGGTTGGACATGCCTGATACAAAGTCTGTATAAATGACTATTACCTTAACCAACTGACTGGCAGTTCTGCAAACCTATCCTTTCTAATAGAAAAGCCACTGATTCTTTGTAGTTACTTTACTATGCCAGTCTCTTATCAAAATAACTACCTTGAATTAAGAGCAGTGTTAGTCAGCTACTGGAGTGGCCTCAGTGTGCTACAGCAATAATCAGCAATAACTCTGTAACACATTGACTTTTCCAAAGGGAAGGAGGACAGAAACAAGCAGCCAACTGGGATAAACAAAGGATCTGGAACAGTGAAAGACATTTCATTTTTAACATTTTATTACTTTTATTGTTTATGTGTATGACTGTATTGTTCGCATGTATGTAAGTGCACCCAGGTCCTACAATGTCCACAGAGTTCATAAGAGGGCATCTAATCCCCTGGAACTGAAGTAGGATATAGTTGTTAGCCACCATCTAGGTGTTGGGAACCAAACCCTGGTCCTCTGCAAGAGCATCCAGTGCTCTTAACCACTGAACCGTCTCTCCATGTCAGAACACCTCATTTTTAAGGTAAATTAGAAAGTTCATATGAGATACTGTTAACTATCGCATTTTCTTAATTTTATATAACTCAATGAAATTAAAAAAGAAACAAACCCTTTGAATATAAAGGTGAACTTGATAAGAATTCTCTAGTTTATGTCTTTTCTGAGTCTAGGCAATCCTGTTATGAAATACTTGCCTTCTCTTCCCATCAAATCCATGTTTCTATCTCACAACATGCCCTGAACATCCTGAAGCTATGGGTACCTTCCTCTTTCTGGTTTTGGAGATGTAAGAAGTAAACTGTGTCCTTGTCCTTGCAGGGACATGCTATGCAATCGACTGCTGGGGAGTCATGCTTATTCTCTAGATGGGTGACAGAAGAAAAAAAACCATTTCCCACTTATCTTGTTCATTCTACCCATATTACGAGAAAGGAAATTCAACCAAGGGCCAATCCTCCCCTAAGAATCCTTTAGTTTTGTTTAATTATGAGTACAGCACACTGAACGTGCTAAGACATCCACGTTGGCTTCCTACCACTGCTCTCAGCAGAGGAAGGCAGGAGGCCCTTCCACTACTGAGAAGACAGGGAGGCCTTCTTTTGTGGGCTGAAAACATGGCTGAAAATTCAATTTAATTGAACACCAGGCCACTGTGCTTCTTGTAAATGAACATCGTTTTGCTGCTAATTTTGTGCTATTTTACCTTTCATTAAAAAAAGTAATTTAAGTTAAACTCAGCTGAACAGCAAAAAGCTCTTGATATTTTGAAGCATTTTGGAACAATTACTTTGACGGGAGCCCTTGACAGTTAAATGACTCCGTTAAATGAATGTTATAGAAGACACATAATGATTTTTAGTGAAATATTGAATTTAACCACAAACGAGGAAAACCTAGTCATAAGCACTACAGTATATTTAAATAATAGCATCTTGCTTATGAAACTCAATGGATTCTATAATTTCTAATAATCATGCAGTCAACTAGTTAGCTAGTGGGTGTGTTTCCCATCTTGGTGTTTTCTCTTCAGTTTTGGTTTGTGCCTTTTGTTTTTGTTTTTGTTGTTTGAATCTAAGAAACCAATAAGGTTTCAGTCAGTAATGGCACTAAGTTCCCCTTCTATGGAGACAGAATCTTACAGTTAGGAAATTAATGAGATGCTGCTTCACAACTGTGGAGCTCCTCTTCTCTCTCCCTTTGGCTCAATAGGATTCTTTCACAATATAGAACCTCATCGAAAGCCATGAACACCACGCTGACTGAGAACGTGAGAGTTCAGTGGATGCCAGTGTTTCCTGCATCTGTGGGACTTAATCTTCCTTTTCGTATTTTATGGATTGAATGTGAGATAGAATCAAGACTTTTTACATGTTTTCTCATGACTAACAACTGAAATATGTCCTGAAATAATAAAACTGGTACTGTTCAATTTCCTTTTTAAATTCAATTCCAATATAAGTGAGAGAGCCCTGGTGATGGTGAAATCTGACTTATTAGAAAATTCTGTTTCCTGGAGATGAAGCGACGCTGGAAACCACAGTAGATGTAAACCATGTGGGTGGAGACATTTGGACTGAAGAAGTGAGTCAGAAAAACAGGAATGTTCTTTATCTTGTTTGTCTGGCAAGCCAGGGTACAAAATGGATGGTAAGCACACTGAGCAGTATTACACAGATTTCCACACGCTGGGATCCGCAGCACTCCCCGAGTCCTCTAAGCAGGTGACCAACCCTCAGCTTCTAAGTTTCCACCGCCCCTTGCATTCCTCCTTCATCAGAAATTGTCTGTTTACAAGACTGTCTTCTTCTAGACGATCACTTCCTAAAAATAGGGGGTGTCTTTTCATCTTGCATTTCCTAACATTTCTGAGCCCCTATCACTGTTCAATAAATGTACTATGAACAAATAAGCTTTCACGTCCTTCAGTCAGTAGTGAACTAGATGGGAAAGTCAAGATCATTTAAAGATCTACTACTAAAGAAAAGCCCAGCTATGCACCAAGAGGACCAAAGTCAGTATTATCCAGAACTTTGCTACTCCATGTGTGGTCCATAGATGGACAAAATCAACATGACCTGGACTTTTATGCACACAGAATCTTAGGTCCCACCTCAGACCGCAAATTGAAATCTGGATGACAACCAGACATCCAGGTGTCTTCATGTACAATGAAGTTTAAGAAGGTTTAGGAATAATCTGTTAACAGTATGACACCTAAAGAAGTAATGTTGCTTGAAACGGAGAACAAACCAAGCCCTGATGTGATTAATGCAGAGTCTACTGAGAACATTTTTAGAGTTCTCGCAGGACAATGCTCACAGGTGAGAAAGCAGTTCCCCTGGAACTCTTGCTAGATACTTCTTCACACTTTCCTGTCTAAAGATACAGCTGCTCCCAATCATTGTCTACTCTCCTTGGTGCAAAGCAAGTATTTATCATCAGCATGCTGACATTTGCAGGAGTTTTGGCTTTCCCCACTAAAAAATGTGGGTGATTGAAAGGATATTGCTGACACCTGAATAAGAAATCCAATGACTCCGAGTTATGTAAATTTAATTATTTCCTTTAATTTTTTTCAGGAATCTTTTTTTTTTTTCTTTCCCTAAGCTTTAGAAAAGTCCTGGCAATTTTCATTTAAAAGAAATACAAGTCAGCAGTGGTTCACTGAACAAGCTGACACACAATTTCATAGGGGGAGAGGCGCTGCGTCTTTAATCTAATTTGGGTTCTCAATTCTCAGCTAATGTATCTAGGGATCATGATGCATGCATTTATAAGGAGACATCTGTAATGCAGAGTCCAGCTCTGCAATTCTCTGAAACATGGGTAAGAAAAAAAAAATGAGTCTGGGTTCTTACAGCTGCCCTACAGCATAATAAATCTTTATATACTCACAGATGTAGAAATACTCTCGGCCTGGCCTGAATTCAAATCCTAGAGAAAAGGGAGTGAAGAGCTGGAATTTTTCAGAGAACTTCAGTGGTCCATTTGGAGAATGAGGCCGGTTGCATTCCCATCTCTTGAACCCTTTAGAAGTATGGTCGCAGGCACTGTAGCCATCAAAGTTCACCATGTAGAGGACATAGCGCTCAGTCTTATCTTCTGGGACAGAGTCCTCATAGTGAGGGCAGAAAACATCCAGGTAGTCGTTAATACAGACATCAATGTGGTAGTCACCTCTCTGGAATCTGTTGAAAGAAGAAGAAAACGGTAAGAGAATTCATAAAAGGAGGTCTTTCTGCTTATGAAACCTTCAATAATAAGATTGAGTATGAAAATTATTGAAGACTATAATTTAGAGCATAGTTTGAAATGTTACAAACTGAAGTGCACACACACACACACACACACACACACACACACACACACACAGAGGCACACACATGCCCTGTAAGCACCACATTGTCTATTTCTGTTCAATTTTATAAAACTGTGCCTTTTCTGTTTTAACTAATATTTTGTTCTATCAACTGAAAAGTATTCCAACAGAACACAGTGATATGAGAAGCAGTATTGTATGGATACTTTTTCAGTCTAAAATTATGATGGGAAAGCTTATAAAAAAACCCTTTGTTTTTAGCGAGTGAAGAAATTCTTCCCTAAACCCTCAGAAAGGTTCATCATAAAACTGTGCTGCTGTTGAAATACAACACTCATAAAGTCCCATAATCTTCAAGCTGGACAGTCAGTCTCACGTGAACACTTCCCAGTGATGATGAGCCAGTCAATTCCATTTTTGGACATCTCTAAATGTTAGAAACGGTCTTCCTATATTGAGCATAAATCTGCTTCTGTGTAATTTCTACCCACTGAGCCTACTTCTACTGCCTGGAGTTACGAAGAGCAAATCTAATTCCTCTTCTACGAGGTAGTCCGTAAAACATTTAGAGATGTCAGCTGTGTCATTCTGTATCTTCCTTCCCCAGACATGAACATCCCAGTTCCTTTGGTGATCTCTGGGTTGGTTCCCAGGCACCTTCTCATTTTCAGATCCTTCTTCTCTCCTCCAGCTTTCCAGTGAGTTCTTTCAAATATAGGAGCTAAGCATAAATAAGACCCCAGCAGTGCGGGCCCAATGTTTACCCTTGTAGAAATAGACCACCTTTGTTCTCAGTGCTAAATACTCTTTGACAAAGCTGAGATTCCCTTTTGAGAGACAATACTGTTTAAAGAGAAAAGTGAAAGCAGTACTCATTAAGTGAGCCTGGACTTAAGGAGTGGATTGGCCAAATGGAAGTCACAAGTCATCCAGAGCCTCTCTTTCCTTACATATAAGTTAGGATAACAAGGAGATGTCTTTGCTGGCTTCTCATGGCTCCTTAAGTCTCAGGTGAAAAAGGGTATGAAGAGCATTTTGAGGATTTAAAGGGCCAGTTTATGCAAGAGAAATCAGGAAAGGTTATCAGAATTTTCCATTAGGACTTCTAAATACATGGGTATTTCTTAAAAAAAAAGGATTTATTTCTTCATGTTGGTAGCAGTCATGGGTTTACCTTTTCTTCATTACTGGTAGACAATGATTTGTCAAGATGCAAGGAAAGATGGTTGCTTTTAAAAAATTTTTGAACATCAAGGTAACATCACTGACAAAGTACAAAGAAAAGACACTGCAGTGTTCAGATAAAAGGGTGCTGGGCTATGAATCATCAGCACTCAGAGTAGCCTGACAGCTCTGGAGGAGAGCCAGACAAGAGCTGCCGCAGAAGGCGAGGCCCAGATGCACTTTGTACTATTATATTATTATTATAGATTTTAAAGACATCCAAGGGGGAAGTATTTTTCTTTCCCCAAGTGTCACTCATCTTAGCTTTTTACTAGCATTCAAAAGTGCTGAAAATTAAAAATAAAAATTAAAACTGTTATTACCTGCACCCATTCTGTTATTCCTTTATTCTGTAATTCTTTTATTTGACAATTAAAAGACATTGCCTTGTTTTTTTTTTTTTTGCACCTCAAGTTTAGTTCAACTTTTCTATCTTTTACCCCTGTGAATATTACTACAATTTTAATAAAGCTAACTGTGGATTTGAAGATCCTTCCTACATTGGGTTGATCAGTAATCCTTTTCGGTGATACTGTACTTTGTGTGGAGTAAGTGAATTATGGTGGTGCACATGTGATTGGATTGCTCTAGCAATTAGTATTCCTATTCTGCTATCAACTGTTAAAAATGATAATTTGTCATATTTACACCTCTGTTTCAGATCCTTCTTTGCTTTTCTGTTTGTTGAAATAGGTTCTTAGGTAGCCCAACCTGCCCTTGAACATGCTGTATAGCTGGAGGTGGCCTCGAACTCTGGATCCTCCCCATTTCCACCTCCTGAGTGATAAGACCACAGCTTTGTCTTCTGTTTCAGATCTCTAATTTGTCCAAATTTATTTACTAAGGTACATGTCAAAGAATGGACAGTATACACATTAAAAACAATGATTAACAAAATTCATGGAAAGAGTTATGGAACACACCCAGGAGTAATCCAAGAAAAAGTTAGGATTAGATTCTTTTCTTCCTTTTTTTTTTTCTTTTTTATGAGACAGGATCTCACGATGTAGCCTGGTAGACTGGCAACTCAGTATGTGGACCAGGCTCACCCCAAACTCCCAGAGATCCACCTGCTTTTGCCTCCCTAGTGCTGGACGATACCATGCCAGGCCAGAATTAGATACTCTAATTCTACATCAAGGTCTTCTGGGTATAAAGTGTTAGAGGCATCACTGTGAAGAAGCACACAAGTGTGACTAATATTATTGGATACCTAACTATGCCACATTCATTATTTCAATATAATGTTCATTGCAGTCCCACAAAATATTTACTGTTGTTATATCTATTTAAAGACAAGGAAACTGAGATTAAGAAATCAAGTAATGTGCCCAGTGTTCTCCGCTAGTGAAAGGTAGGGGAAAAACTGAAGCCAAGGCAGTCTGACCTCAGAACTGAGCTTTTTGTATTACACTTTATAGAAGATTAAATTGCTAACATCAAGTCTGTAGGTCTGCTCTGGATTCCCCAGAGGGACAATTCTCATTCTCAATGGGGTTTCAGTTTTCTCTTCCAGTTCCTTATATAACAAGTTTTGTTGCACCATGATCTATTTCTTCTTTGCACAGATGAGATACATACAGCATGAAGTACTCCAAAGAACTGTTTTGAGTAGTTATAATTTGCTTTACTTTACCAGTCAGGAAATAACATTTAGAGAGGATGGTATTCTCTTAGTTCAATTTTCAAAGTAAATATGTAGTAGAGATAAAACTGAACCCATGTCTTACAGGATTGTGAAGAAGTCTGTCTCTATGACCACAGTGGCCCCCAAACTTCGCCAGTTGTGGCAACTTCCCTTCATACAACAGCACCCACTTAAAAGTGGGGGTACCATCAGCTTACCTTAGTCCTACAACATGCTAGAACAAGCCCTACTTCTCTTCCCTGCCTTACCCAGTTGATTCCAAATTCCTAAACAGAAAGCTGAGGGGGGAGCATCAGCATTTAAAATAAGCCTCCGATGGCAGCGTTAGCTCTTGACTCATGCACATTATTCTAGCCTTTCACAAAATAAAGTGCTGTTAGTCTCAGCAGCCATTCACATAAAGGGACCTTTTTCCATCAGAAAACAGCTTTCATGAGCTTTAGCTCATATTAAAGAGGAAATTCACATCTAGAAAGAATGATTCTGCATGCCAATATTTACAGATGCCATGGGTAACACAGCCGCTGCTGTAATGGATTCGTAGAAATTTCTTCCTCCTTTCCCTTAATTTTACCCACTGTGTCTGTAGTTGTCACCTCTCTGAGATCATTGCATCTTTTTAAAAACTATGCTATCTGGCAGCACACCAATAAGGCAGCAATAATTCCAATGGAGTCTCCACTAAATTATCACAGTGGTTCACAATGTGAAAGCATGCACAGTCACCACACTTAGAAAAGTGGCTTTGCTTGCAGAAACTGTCACCACCCAACTGTCCTCACACACAAATGTCTTGGGAGCCAGAAACCTCTCACGCACACAGAAAGATGGCCCTTGTTCCTCAATGGGTTGTATGGCTGCTAAGGGCAATACAACATCTAATATTATATTGTAACAAGAATATATGTTACACATCTTCAAAATTTGGCAGTGGACTGGTTGAGGAGCAATACCATATATATTGCAAAAGGCCCATAGTTAATTAAGAATAAAATTTAGCATGGAAACTAAGCCCCCTATAAACAACTTTAATACCAAGAATGAATTACAATATTTATGGGTAGCTGAGAAGATGAGTGCCATGTGAAATGTGAGATGGAGAGCATGTTTTAGAGGCCACTGATGGCCAAGGTGACTGCTGAAGCTGGGATTAGAGCAATATGATGAAAAGTCATCTGGCAGGTTAGGAGGTTTGTCTCAGTAGTTTGCCTGATGCCTTTTCACCATATTGCTAAATATATTTTTATTATTAATTTAAAACCACTGTTAATAGCTCTCCTCTTAACCTGTGCAGCAGAAATGTACCATGACTCAAATCTCTAAATTCAAACAAAATGAAGACAAGAGCCAGCTATTATGTTTTCATTTAGAGCTCAACATCCAGCCCCCAACTGCTAACTGAGGTTGGAGCTAAAGTATCATCTGATAGCATTAGTTAGCTTGAAGCATAATGTCTCTGTTCTCTTTATTTCCCACCATGGATTGCTGAAAAACTGGAATATCTACTCCTCAGTACTCAGTATTTCATCAGTAGAAGGTCTGAGCCTATATCCTGTCCTTTGGTGTCTCTTTACGAAGGGAAATAGGCATCGCCTAGCTGTCTTTGTCAGCGAGTGGTTTTTCAATGGCACCGATCTTACTTCTTCCACAGGCCCCTGTGTTGTGTTGTAAAGATTGACAGCTAGGGAGGCCAAACAGGAAGGAGACAGACTGTCCTAGGTTTCCGAGTGCTGAGCGGCCACATCATAATCATCTTGCAGCTCTGTCTACTGTGGCTTTCCTCTTCTCAGTCCATCCTCATTTGCTAAAGCCAAAATGCATTTCATTTAGTAGCTGGAAAAGGAAGGGTATGGTGCATATTTAAATTGTTCTAAATTGGCCTTTAGCATATGTTGCTGGCACAGCAGAGAGCCTGCTTCCAGGGAAATATGTACTAAGGTATTTTGTCAGGCACTTCCTGAGTGAAGTCGCTTTACTCCATAAATACAGAAACCGTATTACTGAAAGGAGTCAGTGTCATTCGAAGTTAGGAAGCTGAGAAGTGCTTTTATCCCCCTTCATGTAATGTCAAAGGATTCAATAATGAAAATGTTATTTCTCACCACCCAGATAGTTGATTACCACATTTTAAATGGATTTTAATCTGTCAAGAGGTGATTGTTTTAATATTCCTATTTGAACAGAACTCTGCTGTCACTTCTTTAATTACAAGGCAACCCAATGTATTACATTCTGAAACTGAAAGGCAAAAGAAGGGTAATGATTTATGATCGAAGATTAACCAAATTTATCAGCTCGGGGTTCCTCCCAAATTTTAAACGAAATCTAGAATGATTATATCTCAGCAGCACTGTCTTTCAATTCAAATGATTTAAAGGCTAATTACAGAATAAGATGTCACTGTTAACCAGAAGAATTTCTCATTTGTCCCAAAAGAGACTATCTGGCCCTGTAAGAGACATGGACTTTGGTTTACAAATACGCCTCTGTGAGATGGGCAGGACTGCAGTCTCTGTTACATAACATGCTCCTTCCCATCTCCTTCTGTTCTTTCTTTCAGCACAGAATGCAAGCCTTATGGCTCTCCTATCTTAAATCTGAAGATGCTCTTTTCTCAATTTCCTGCAGAGGTTAAAGCGTGAAATATAAACCGCAAGTGAAACTTGGCATAGATAAATGATAGCAGCCCCAGGAAGGCTGGACAAATATTTGTTTTGCTAATTTTAAACTTTTCTTCTCTCTCTTGGGCTACAACAGGCTGATCTTTGGGTGCATTGGTAATCAGCTTTCACTTGCAGCTCTCAAGAGAGTCGAGGGATGGGTAGTTTCACCATGACCAGACCTATTGAGTCTGAAACTGCTGATGCCCAAAACATCTAGTATCAGGCTGTCTAATCCAGTTCTTCCAGGCACTGTAGCATAGAGATATCAACTAATATTCTAGAAGTGAAGACTCACAAACTAGAGGGGGGAAAGCCTGCTCATGAAAGAGTGTTAGGGATATGTTCTACTCACTCTTTTGCAGATGAAAAACACCAAAGTACATGCTACACACATGCTGTACATGTATTAATAATGTCTACTACACTATATACTTTTTTATCCAATGAGGTATAAGATACTGATGAAATATTTACTATAAAGATTTGAGCTGTGTCGATCCATTCATGAAAACTCTCCCATAATTCATATATTCTGCATCATGGCAGATTTACTTTGAATTCATTACCTGTTGGTAATAGTAACAAGATATAATTTTCCTGGCCAGATACAGAATTCATCATTAGCTTAATACAGTAACCTGTCACTTCTTTCTGTCTCTGTGTTACATGGGTAGACGTTGAAAGTGGTTTAAAAATCCCACATCTAATATTAATTACCCATATCAAGTGAGTAGATAAGAATCTCAAATAGCTTTTGCTTATTGCTTTTCTGGTCTAAGTCATATCAGTATGAATGACTTTTAAAAATTCTATCTCCTGTGAGTAGCACCTGTTTCAAACATAAGACACATAGAATGTCCTCTCCTCCTCCAGTGTTTTACCTCATTTAGAGTTTGCTTTATTAGCTTGACATAAGAGTTCCAAAGGAAACAAAGCATTAAATTGACCAGGCCTAAACAAGACTCTTTCAGGAAGGGACTGGGAGCTTTGGGTGACAGTCTAATTGCTTTTAAGCCCCCAACGATGCCTAGGGCAGGGAGTAAGAGTGTGTCAATGTCAACAGGCCAAGTCAGCCAAGGAATTAAGCAGGCAGAGACCTAACGGAGCCTACACAGCACAGATCGTGTCAAATAGTTTTCAAAAAGGGATTTGAAACAAAAATAAAGAATTAACATCTGCCAATCAGCATAGTGCTAACAGAGGCCACTTCCACAAGGAAAACAGGCTTTTTCTCTATCTGCTAGCCAGCAGCTAGAGAAAGACTGGGAACGCTAAGTTATTTGGAGTTTTAAATCTCCTCAAGTACATGGGACTGAGCACCTGGCATAAATACACAGTACAAAAAGGAGATGCAGAAAATCAAACTAGGTAATGCAGCCACTGTCCTAGGAAGAGCCTGAACAAATTAGGTTCAGGGGATGTGGAAGTCTAGCAAACAAACAAGTCACTTGGTCAACTGCTCTCTTCCAAGTACTGCTTTTTATCCCAGTGGGATGGAGTTACCAGACAGAATTACAGGCCATTCTTAGTTCCTAAGTAATAACAACAGAAAATAAATCTCGAATTTTCTTCAAGTCCAGAAGGGATTTTTTTTTTTTAAATTTCTATAAGTGTACTGTCTGGATGCAGGTTTGTGCACCTGTGTCGTGCAAATGCTATGGAGGTCAGAAGAGGGTGTCGGATTCCCCTGGAACTGGAGTTAAAGACAGTTCTTAGCCGCCACGTGGGTGCCGGGGATCGAACCCAGGTCCTCTGCAAGAGCAGTCGGCAGTCTTAACCGCTGAGCCATCTCTCCAGCCCCAGAAGGGATTTTTTTAAAAGTAATGATTTAATATTTCTTTTTTTTTTATTAATTTTATTTCTTTCTGTATGTGTATGAATGTACTGTCTGCATGCAAGTTTGTGCACCCATGTCGTGCAATGCCACGGAGGTCAGAAGAGGGTGTCGGATTCCCCTGGAACTGGAGTTCTCCTGGAATTGGAGTTTCAGACGGAATCTCAGCCGCCATGTGGGTGCTGGGGATCGAACCCGGGTCCTCTGTAAGAGCGGTCGGCGCTCTTAACCGCTAGGCCATCTCTCCAGCCCCCATGATTTAATATTTCTTAAGTACTTGATGTGTACTAAGTACGGTGAAATATTTATATGAGCTGATGATAACTGAAATTATTGTCTTCTGAGTCTCCAAATTGGCCCTGATTTTTCAATAACTGGGTTACCAAGATCTAACTGGAGATAATCAATATCAATTTATTGTTAAGCAAACATAGCACAATAAGCCAGAAGAAAGGAAATAGACATGTTTTATGGCTACCTTTTACTTTGACCTTCATTAGACAAGGGGAAGCATGTATGCCAAAGAATCACAATGGTGATATTAATGTCTCATAAGAAGTTTCAGGTTGTAAAACAGAGACTGTTGCTGTGCTCTTCATGTTGGCACACAAGAGGCAACTACTTTCATGGGACACTTAGGGCCTTGTGAGCAGCTAGGGCTGGGAATGAGGTTAAGAAGAAAAGGAAATGGTATCTGGAGCATCAAGAAATTAGATAATGGTTATAGTCATTAAAAAGCATTGAATTAACCAAGGAAATATGTAGATTCTGGGGAAAACTGGGACTGGTATGTAGGTCTCTTTTTAATATAGTCTCCATAAAGATAGCACTGTGTTAATGTGCTTCAGCATCCCCAACACTTAGCTCACTATTCCCACATTCTAGTTATTCCGCAGATGTCCAAAGAAGGGAAATTTTAGCTGAATGAGGTACACAAGAAAACAGAATACTATGTAACACTTATGTATTCTGGGTCCCAGCAAAAAATTTTCAGAAGAGTTAAATGATATGATAAACAAAGGTCAAGATCAAGAAACAAAATAATGGCAGACCACAAAAGGAAAAAATGATAATCAGGACTGTTGTTCAAGCAATGCTAGAAAATTATGCCTAGCCGAGAAGACAACTTAAGCACCTAAGGCAGAATGAAAGTTTCTCTCTTGTCATTAAGTCCTCTATTCAATTACCATTTATCGGGGTAATTAAACACTGGAAAGTGATGCCAGGCTAATTGTTAGATTATGATAATTACATGTCTTTGCTATGCTACAGCTGATCAAAATAAGATGTGGTCCCGTGCACTTAGCTAAAGCTGCTCTGTAATCGTCAGACTTTCATACAGCACCAGGCCATTTATTACTAATTCATTACAAATCAGGCGGAGAAGCTTATTATTTGTAATGCTTCTTTTTTTTCCCCTCACACACAGTCTCCTGGAGCAAGACTCCCAAAAGGTTAAGCACAAACTGCTGCCTCTCATTGGCCCATTTCCATCCCAATTACACAGCTGAGCAGCATTAGGTGCCTCTATTTGAGAGGGTTCATCAGACTGCTTCACAAAACCCTGCAGCCGCCTATCACGCTGGCAAGAACACCCAAGACTTCCTTTCAGCCTCTGCCAGCCACTGTTCTGCTCAGAGTTGTGTCCCAGCAACCAGGAGCTGGCAGTGCAGAGGATCTTTGAGTTTGGAGCTCCCTTCAGCTCAGGTCAGGCCCAGAGCAGGCTGGGATATGCCCAGGGGGTTGCTGCAGTTGGAAGGTGCCTTGAAAGATACCAACTATATTCTTCCCTCTGGACATCCAATCTCTGTACCTCAATCCAGAGTGAGGAGAGGAAATCAAATTTTCTAGGAATGAGCCAGTCACCACCAAACATTATACAGAGCCTTATAGATATCGACTAGAATTAATCCATTGTCCATGAGCTCTGCCAGGCCGGATTGGCTGGCATGCCTGAGGATTAGAACTTTCTATCCCTTGTTTAGCCATCCCAGGCTACTGCTTGAGGGTGGCAAGCAAACAGGCATTTGCCACTCTTGCTTTGTGTTTACCACGAAACTTCTTAAGCTCTCCCTTAAAACCACCATCCTCAGAGGATGCTGTATTCAAAGGAAGTTCAGAGCACCAAGCTAAAAGCCTAGCAAACTGAGGGCTGGAGAGATGGCTCAGTGGTTAAGAGCACTGGCTGCTCTTGCAGAGGACCCAGGTTCGATTCCCAGTACCCATGTGGTAGCTAACAACAGTCCATAATGCCAGGGCATCTGACACCCACTTCTAACTCCAGTTCCAGAGGGATCTGACACCCTCTTCTGACTCCTTGGGCATTGTATGACACAGGTACACTTATGAACACACAGGCAATATATTCATACACATAAGATAAAAATAAAATGTGTTTTAAAGTTTATTAAGCTACTACAAAGTTCTTACCACGATATATTTTTCTATTTAGAATTTTTCTTCTATTTTTTACACAGTGCTATGTATCTAATGTATTTGTATTCACAGCCTAACCCCTTTTATGAGTGTATTTGGAGACAAGATCTCCAGAAAGGTAATTAAGGTTAGAAGGAGGCATAAAGTCAGAGCCTCGATCCAATAGAATCAGTGTCCTTTAAGAGGAGACGCCAGAGAGCTCCCTCTCTGCCACGGGAGATACTGGGAGAAGGCTCCCTCTCTGCCACAGGAGATACTGGGAGAAGGCTCCCTCTCTGCCACGGGAGATACTGGGAGAAGGTGGCTGTCTACCAGGCAGAAAGATAACCCTCACCAACCCTTGCAGGGTCTTGATCTTGAACTTCCAGCCTCCAGAACTGTAAGAAAATCTTTTTTTGTTATTTAAGTTACCAAGCCTACAGTAGTTGTTACAGTACCCTAGGTGACTAACAGATTTTTTAACATTAAATTAATAAATACAAAGAAGGTGGAGTGGTTTTGAATTACATTACTGCCACTGACAGACTTTACAGACTGACGGGAAAAAAATCAATGAAAAAGTAACTAAGTAAAGGTGCCCAGACAGGATGGAAATGAAGGGTAAAGGAAGAGAGTAGTGTTCTCTACTGCTGAGTTCACGCAGTATCCTGCACAGGGAGAGAGTCAATGTCCATTTCCTGTTCTAAGCAAATGACTGGTCTGAGGAGAGAAGACACATTATTTTCCCAAGTAGTGATAGTTTCACCTCTGAAATTAACTCCTGACACTACAAAAATGACAGTATTATCACCTAGCAATGTGTTAGCCCAAGGCTTCTGAAACCCTTAGGCCAGAGATAGAATGAAGGCTGTTAGAGAAAAGTCACATACTCCATTTTCCTCTTCCTCGACCCTAGAAATTAAAAAAGAATATGGTAGCACCCTTCAAAAATCATAGTAAATGTGTCCTAGAACAAAACAAGCCACAAGCTACTTCTGTTAATACTAGAACATATGAAATTGCCATTTTATACATACATTAGCTGGTGGCCTGTGGCTTTAGACTGGGGAACTGGGGAGCTGGGTACTGCAGCTCATCACGTAAAAGTGGTTTTCCACTACTTACTATTATCATTTCCTCCCCACAGTCATTAAAAGGATATTCATTCATACAGCTGAATCCTCTATTTACTTTTATAGCCTGAACCACAGAAAGATATATGCAAGAATAATGGAATATTAAAAATAAGAAACTAATTGCTCTATCCCAAGGAAACATAAGAGGAAGAAAGATATAAACAATTCATAAGTAGGTTTTAGAAACAAATCTAAGTACCTAGGGGATCCTCAAGTGCAACGGTATCTCTACTTACTTGAACGTTTGTCTGTCAGTGACATTATAGTCGATGTTTTTCCCCTTCCACTTGTTTTGATAAACTCTGCTTTCAAAATGTCTACCTTAGAAAGAACTGTAGTTTAAA
Source organism: Rhizomys pruinosus (assembly GCA_009823505.1). Taxonomy (NCBI): domain Eukaryota; kingdom Metazoa; phylum Chordata; class Mammalia; order Rodentia; family Spalacidae; genus Rhizomys; species Rhizomys pruinosus. The sequence continues at coordinate 1,213,294 of VZQC01006693.1, read as the reverse complement.
GCAAGTGTACATGACCTGCCTCTTGAACTTTTAGAATTTGGGGTATAGCTACAAAGTCTGAACAAGCCACTTGTGTAGGCTGTGAGTTCCAGAAGGATGGTTAATGCCAAGACAAAGGATGATGAGAGGAAAGAATGATAAGGGCAATCCATGCTGGGTGACAAGTCAGCACTAGGAGCTTTGAAAACACAGGGTCACAACTGCTTTTCCTCAACACTGAGCAGTACAGTCCCAGATCTCAAAGTTTCACTATGTGCACATTAACATTTTATTGCTATTCGAACTGTTCTTTTGGTTCAGAGAGAAAAATTTAGGATGAGCTATGCCTGGTCACAATCTCGGCATTGATGAGCTAGGTCAAGAAACAACAAAGGGGTTTATGAAACCCATGGGAGGTATTAAATCAGCCTGGAACTTAGCACAGAATCTGTGTCCAATGTGGGGATAAATGTGACTATATCTCATGGCTCAATTTATTTACAGAAAAGGGCAATTTCATTTGTTGATGTTTTAATTCAACATCTGGGTACTTACCTTGTATATGCCAAATATTTAATTAAAATCATAACCCATTTTTTATGCTAAAAGGAGCTTGAATTTTTTCCATTCTATAAATAAAATATACAATATCTTTCATCCTTGTCTCGAGAAAGTAGGGTATAGGAACATAGGGAATGCATTTTGGTATACTCAAGTTTTTTGAGTCAAAATAAATACCTGTAGCAAAGAAAAACAATTCACAGCAGGCAAATCCCAAGATCCACCCAAGGATAAAGCACCCTATTATTAATGGATAGGTTTAAGTCACAGTCCCATCCCTAAAACTGCTGGTTGCTACCATGTAATAAACATGATTAGGAAAGTATCATGTGAAAAGCACGGGCCAGCTAGGTACTGAATGAAGCACAGACACCCATCCTTCTGCCTGTTAAGAAAGAGAACACCTGCTGGAGTAGTTTACCACCATTTGATGGGGAAACGACCACAAAATACCTCATCTTAGAATTTTGAATTCTATAAGAAGTTAAACTACTCTTTCCAACATACTAAAAGAAATGAACTGAAAATCAGAAAATACTGGAAATGCTTAGTGTATTTGTTTTGCATTAATGTGAGAACTTATGAGGCTGAAGGATGGCTCAGTGGTTAAGAGCACTGGCTGCTCTTGCAGAGGACCTGAGTTTGCTTCTGAGCACCCACATGGTGGTTAACAACTTATCGTAACTCCTATTCCAGGGGATGCGATGCCTTTTCTGACCTCTGAGGGCATTGCATGACAGGAGTGCACTTTCACACATGCGGGCAATACACTCATACATGTAAAAATATTTTTAAATAACTTGTTGCATTAAAGCTGAAGAAATAGACATATATGGGGGCTGGAGAGATGGCCTAGCGGTTAAGAGCGCCAACTGCTCTTACAGAGGACCCGGGTTCGATCCCCAGCACCCACATGGCGGCTGAGAACCGTCTGTAACTCCAATTCCAGGACAACTCCAGTTCCAGGGGAATCCGACACCCTCTTCTGACCTCCGCGGCATTGCACGACACGGGTGCACAGACCTACATGCATACACATAAATAAATAAATAAAATATAAAAAAAAGAAATAGACATATATGTGTAGAACTTCTGGTAGAACATTAAATATTGCTTTGTTTAGATTTTGAACCAGAGTTGTGCCTTCAAAATATAATTAGTATATAATTAATATTTCTAAAGGTACCAGAGATATTTGGAAGTAAATGGAAACATGAAATACTACTATTCTCTGACAATTAAGACATTAAAAAAATTCATTCCACACATGAGAAAATTGTGTTGGTTCTAAGGACTAGAAAATTTATAGGACAAATAAAAACTTGATACATCACTCCTGTTTTTCTTAGTGATAAATTGCAAGGCAGCATCTTCAAGCATTAACTGAATTAAAATAGATTTCTCAGCATTATTTATAGCTAAGTATGTATGGTACTCTTAATTTACAATACTTATAGTGCATGCAATACGTATGACATAAGCCTGTCAGGGGAAAGCCTGGCTATTTTCACATGGTGCTTCATGCTCAACAATGAATAAATTAAGAACCCAGCTTTTGGGATTGGAGAGATGCCTCAGCAGTTAAGAGTACTGGTTGCTCTTGCAATGGACCAGGGTTTGATTCCCAGCACTCACATGGCAGCTAACAACTGTCCAGGTCCAGGGGATCTGATGCCCCCTTCTGACCTCTGGGGGCATTGCATGACATCAATGCACTTACATGCATGTAGGGAATACACTCATACATGTAAAATTTTAAAATATATACAATAAATAAAATACTGAAAAAGAATCCAACTTATCCATCAAGACTATAGTGAGATATACCAGTAGAAAATGTTTTGAGGTATCATACCATCCAGATATTTACTTACAGGATTGTTAATTACCTAGTATCTTTTTTGTGAAACTTTCCAGAGAGAATTTCAGTCTTTTTAAAATTTAAACCTTTTAATGAATTTCACATATGAGTATTATATTTGCATCATTTACACCCTTCTATCACCCTCCAACTCCTCCCATGTTTCTCCTACTCCCTCTTAATTTCCTGACCCTTAAATTATTAATTATACATATATACACATACATACATACATACATATATACCAATTTACTGAGTACGTTTGGTGGTATATAAATGGGTTTATGTCTGACCACTTGGGATTGGATAAGTTATGAAGGAATTCATCCCTGGAGAAAACTGATTCTCCTTCTCTAAACAATACCTCTTTCCACAAATTTAGATATCATTCCAAATTCAGTTCATAAAGAGCTGTTTGCTCAAGTACATCCTAGTTTCCAGAGTGCCTCAGAACATTTCCTCACCCCTGCCCTTTAGGGAGATTTGAGAGAAAAGTAGAGGAAATTTAGCTCATGTTTTCCTAGGAAAGTCAAGCTGATTGTATTATCGACTGTCTACTGCATTAGCAATTTCCCACTGAATTACAAACTGTGTCTCTGCATTCTATTGCTATTGTTCAATACCATTTTCATTGCCCTAATGAAACAAAGCTATATAATATGACCATAAAGTACTGATTACAGTTAAGTATAATGGAAGAGAGCTAAGGCAAGATCTGTTTTTTAAAATATGCGAAGAAAGAGATGAGAAACATTGATACTTGGCAGATGTGATCCCCCCCCCCTTTGGATTTCTGGATTAGGACCAAAACAACACTGACAAATTAATTCTTTTTCTTACAATAATACAGACAGTATTTCCCCTAAGCTAGACATTCTAGGAGATTTCCCAAAAAGTAAAAGTTTCTAAGGAAAAACAAAGATAAAACAGACAAACAAACAAACAAACAACCCTGGATTTTGCACTTATCTTTAAAAATGTCTACCACAAAGCATAGTGTTCTACTATCACGAAAGAGGACACCATATTTTCCCTGGGGAGCAGGTTTCTTTCTGTCTGTACACTGTGTTTTTGGAGAAGTTCCATCATAAAACCATTAGTGCATTGCTTATTGCCCTATATTAAATCAACCAACAACACAAATGATCAGGTTGCTATCCTGGGCTGGAGGCTGCCCAAGTAAGATGGCAAATTCATGGCTAACTTTTCTCCCATTTAGCAAAGGCACTGAAAATTATTTGGCAGACCTTTAGACACACATCTCCTTGTTAGCTAGATGCAGCAAACAAAGTGTTGGAAGGAATAGGCAAAAGTGACAGACATTCTCCATGTCACTAGTTACATTACGGCTAGGAGATAAAGTATCAGGCACTTATAATATTCATGCTAAAGCCTTTGTACCCAAAAGAACAGAGGAGAACTGGAATGATGGGGAACAGAGCACCGTGTTATCATTCACTAAGCATTTTTTGGGTTGAGCTGGTGATAGCTGCTGAAACTACTGTGTGGGGCAGTGATAACAAAATATCTGTGGCTGTCCCGGTTCTAGAAATTCATCATCATCTGAAAAATCCTCCCTGCAATTTTCTCAGTGGCCATAGTACACATGCTGGTACACTGGAGATGCCAATGTCAAGATTAGAGCCTAGTTTCTCCAAGACAAAGTCTGGTCATGGAGCAAGGCCTCCGGAGATCTTTCCAAGTATTCCTATTTCTGTAAGGAACACTGACAATAGATTCCCCCATGTTGAGTTGTACATGTATTCGATACACTGATCTAATGCCAGCAGCTCCGAGCACTTTCCCCAGTGCTCAGCTTACTTGCATTTTCCTATTTCTACACCCTTGAACAAAACTGAAAACAAATCTGTTAAGAGTTTGTTTTTTTTTTCCAATTGGGTGTATGACTTGAAAGATAAAAGAGAATACACATTTATCTTTTCCTATAAGAATGCTAACTTATGCAAGTTCATTTGCCTTTTGTGTCTATCGATTTAACTCTTCTTGCCTCATCCTCTCTACTCCATTAGGGTCCTTTTCGCTGACTTAACAATAATTCAAAGTCAGACAAAATCCGCACAGATTTTTGTATGCTCTTGCATCCACAGCCTATTTACAAGTTTGTATAAGCAAGACAGTATAAGTAGAAATTAGGAGAGAGTTAAAGAACTATTTTGTTTCATCACATCAGAAAGAAAATCTCAGAGAAGATGAGAATACTTAATGCTAGAACTTCTTTCAATTTTAAAGAGCCATGTCTGAACATCTGAAAAGAATCCTGTGCTTCTGTCACATTGACATTAAAATAGAAACACAATTTGAGATTACAGATTATAAAACCAGTAAGCACAGCTGTTATACACAGAATAGGAATGGCCCTTCTTTTTCCAAATCTACTTGGCAACACAGTTAAACTTAGAAGTAAAATTCCCTTTACTCTTGAAAATTAGATGGGGGGAGGGGGCTTAATCCCAGAAGAAAGGTTTTTCCAATATGGTTTGTGTTTATTTGCTTCCGGTCTAAAATAATTCCTGATTTACTGCTTCATTGGGAGTTGTAAAAATACACCCCTACATATTTTCAATATTAATTAGCCTAAATGCTTTTAGTTTATAGGTTCAAGCAAACAAATCTAATTTTAGTCTTAGAAATAATGATAAAATAACTTGCTTAAATATACAGGGTCTAAAAGCTGTTGATCATAGGACAAAAGTTACAATCAGGAGATGTGATTTTTAAAACCCGAAGTATACTTTAATCTACTTTGTGCAGAGCATAATGTTAACTCTTTCTTATTTTCCACCCTGTCGATTTACCCAGAAAGGAAGAGAGGGAAAGTCCAGCATCTGCTCTCGTTCTCCTCTGGGTGGCTCTGGAAGCAGAAATTCCACAGTGTCGAAGTCACAGATGCTCATGAGCCCAGGCAAAGGAGGCTTCGCAGCTTATTGAGCATTCTAGAACTGCTAAGCCTGGGATGGTTGACATGAGCAGAGGGACACCTGGCAGGTGTGGAGGTCAGCCACCCAGACTTCTCTAAGGATGGCTGCAGATAGTACAAGATGTCCAGGAGTACTACCAGACATGCTCGGAACCACTTGGGAGGTGTCAATAATAAAAAGTAGAAATCAGAGTGGAGAGAAAATTGTGTCTTTAATCCTCCTCGTGGCACCTGGCTTTTTCAGCACATATGGTATGTAAAGTTTTCTAATGTCTGGAGGTTATCAAGGAAACCAGAGTTGATTAAAGATATTTCAACTTCAGAGTTATGTCTCTGATAACTTAGAAGAAACAAGTACTTTATTGGCTGTGGCAGACAGTGTCAGAGAAAAGGTCAAGAAAAAGGGATTCACAGCCATCTGCCCAGCTTCAAATCTGGGCTCTGATACTACTGTGCAGCCTTGATATGTTATAACCTCTCCACTGACTCAGTTTCCTCTCCTGTACCATCAGAATAACAATAATCCCTTACTCCCAGGATATTTGTTAGGGTTAAACAAAGAAATGAGCTTTTAAAGTGGCTGGTATAGAGCTTGACAAGTAGTAAATTTTCAATAATTATTAACGCAAGGTGACCAGGGGAGTCATGATTATATTATTTAGATAACAAATAAGTACATTTGACCACTACAAAGAAATGTTAAATCCTTAAAAACACCTTATCCTGGGCAGAAAGGCACACATTTGTAATCCTAATACTCTGGAGGCTGAGGCAGGACGATCTTGAGGTAAAGGCTAGCTGGGACACATGGTAGGACACTGTCAGAAAAGGAGAGAGGGCGGCAGGGAGGAAAGAAAAACAAGTGAGCAAGCAAACACCTTAAGACTCAAAGATACTTGGAAATTCCAGGCATGGTGGTACACACCTTTAATCCCAGCACCCAGGAGGCAGAGGCAGGTGGATCTCTGTGAGTTCAAGGCCAGCATAGTCTACATAGTGAGCTCTAGGCCAGCTGGAACTAAAGGGAGACCCTGGTCCGAAAAGACCAAAAAAAAAAAGATACTTAGAAATGAAAATTTCAATAATAACTGCCATGTAGCTGGAGAAGGTTAGAGTGTGATAATAATACATTTGTTTATGAAAAAAGAAAAAGTGGCTTTATTTTCTTTTAAAAAATATTTTAAGCTCGTATTAGCAAGGTCCCAGGAGCTTGTAAGACTCAACTGTTTCCTTGTGATCATGTACCTCCTCCCCTGCCTCTTACAATCTTCCCACCCCCTCTTCTACAATGGTCTGTGAGCCCTGGGTGAAGTTCAGTTTTGGAGTCCTGTCCAGGGTCCCATACTTTGTACTCCCAGCATGCACAAGACCCATGCAAAGTCAATAAGACAAAAAATATCATAGAACTGGGGAAATGGGCAGAAGGCTATAACTTTGGTGAGGAACTATTGGCAGCTGATCACTATTGGATGGGGAACAACTGATCTTCTTTAAGGGAGTTATGCTAGACAGCCTGAACAGGCTCCAGTGGATGAACTCACATGGAGGAACATCTGGGTACACAAACTTGACTTGATAGGCCTTCAGCTATTTGATAAAATGCATGAAGTCTTTTGGGCATGATGGGGGGGGGCTGCAGACAGGAAAGTGGACACTAAATATGATTAGGATGTGTAGTATGAAATCCACAAAAATTCAGCCGGGCGTGGTGGCGCATGTCTTTAATCCTAGCACTTGGGAGGCAGAGGCAGGCGGATCTTTGTGACTTCAAGGCCAGCCTGGTCTACAGAGCGAATTTCAGGACTCAGCCTGGGGGTCGACAGGGATTACCTTCGTCTCAAAAAGACCCAAAAAAAAAAAAAAAAAAAAAAAAATCCACAAAAATGCAATAAAATATATTTTAATATTTATTATTTTTATGTGCATGAGTGTCTTGCATGCAGTTATGTACATGTACCATGAAAGTGCAGTGTCCCAGGGGCCAGAAGAGGCTGCCTAGTCCCCTTAGTCTGGAGGTACACACTTTTATTAGCCACCACATGCTGGGAAACAAACATGGGTTCTCTGCAGAGCCATCTCTCCAATCTCAGCTTTATTTTCTTTATTTTTTTTCTTTATCTTCTCTGTAAGGAGCTCAGCCTGAACTCAAACTTGCTATACAGCCCAGGCTGATGTCTAACTTGCAAATCTTCCTGCCCCAGCCTACTGAATGATGGGACTGCAAATGTCTACCACACGCACCATTGAATACATGACTTCTAAGAGAAGAGAAGTGGTTTTGTTGGTGGTGGTGGTTTTTTAATGAAGGAGAAGATAGTGATTCTTTTGAAGAGTTTCTTATATATTTACAAACATAATCTCACTCATCCTTTGGAAATATGTTATACACATAAATACATGGAGGAAGAGTGATGAACCATGTGATTTCCAGGATGCAGAGACTGTCTTTAAACAAATAGGAACATCTTCCCAACAAGAACACCTGTCCTTAAGCATATGTGGACTGTTTCTGCCTGGGAGGGAAATAATAGGTAACTAATACTTTAATGCATTTTCATTTTTTCCACCCACTAACACCTATCACATACAGAATTAATAGTCATGAGGGACTAGTGAACGCTCTGGGTACATTTTTAAATTTTATTTTTTGTGTGTATGAATGCACTGTCTGCATGTAGGTTTGTGCATCCGTGTCGTGCAATGCCGCGGAGGTCAGAAGAGGGTGTGGGATTCCCCTGGAACCGGAGTTATGGACGGTTCTCAGCCACCATGTGAGTGCTGGGGATCAAACCCGGGTCCTCTGCAAGAGCAGTCGGTGCTCTTAACTGCTAGGCTATCTCTCCAGCCCCTCTGGGCACATTTTGATGAGAAAAAGGCTGCAGGAAAGAGGCCCTGAATAGAATGACAGATGCGCAAGGGGAGATGGAAGAGGAACACTGCAACTTCTCAGTTCTGTTAAGATGGGCTTCAAAAAGTGTCTTTACATTGCATTAGTACATGCTTCACTATAGGAAGGCCTGTTGGAATTTAAACTTTAAAATTACAATTCGATAGAACAATATATTTGATTGAACTTAGCTTATCCTTTCTTTGACTTTTCACATATTTATGTCTTATCTCTCTTTATTAATTAATTCATCAAAGACAAGTATCTTGACAGCCTTTTATGGCTCAGATATTTGTACTTGAACACAGAGAAGCAAGAATGAATCAGGATACAAAAGGAGAGATAATCTGTGGGGTGGAAGGGCCATAGGACTCAGTAACCACAATAATAACAAACATTATAAGAGGCATCTATATCAAATTCTGTGGAAAATAGGCAGTAAGAAAAGACTTGGGAAGCGTTCTTGAAGACTTCAGACAAGCCGAGTTTTAGAATCGTGGCAGATCATTTCAAGAGAAGGGGAGGGGTGTGCTTCTGAGGCAAGGTGAACTGCAAACCCAGGGAGGCCTGGAGCAGCATGTTCGTTGAGAGCAAAATAGCCTGCTAGGCACTGAAGAGACAGGGAAGACTTTTAGAAGGTGCAGGACATGATTGGATTTGTTTGTTACAGTGATTATTCTTTTAGGCAGCCTAGACAGAAAGCAAGCAAGCCTGGAACAGGAAGATCATTAAGGAGCCTATTGCAATAGACCAGTCAAACCCGTACAGAAATCTCAGCTTCAGTTCCATCTCCTTGGAACCTGCCAATACGCTATTCATTTATGTATCTGTTCTGTGGCTATTTGTAGAGGCCTTAATCTATGCAAGATCCTTGGCATTATGGAAAGCTACAAATTAGGTTAGATACAAACTCTTCATTCAGCTTCCTGTATGATTGCCCAGACATGAAGAGTGCTTAAATAGAGCATTTGTAGGATTAAAGGAAAAGTGATGAACAAGAGAGAGGTCACGCAGAAGCAGAAACATCAGAGGAGTGTTAAAGATAATCCCCAACATTTGTTCGTTATTTTTGAGCTCTTCCATATCAGCATGCATTAAAGGGTAACGTGAAAGAATAGTGAATGTGAAAGGCAAAGACCTGGGTTTAAATACTGTCTGCCTTTTACAAACTGTAAATCTGGGCAAATCATTTAATGGCTGCATATCTCATTTTTCCAATAAATAAATGAAAGCATAGGCGCCCAATTTCAATTTAAAGGAGGAACACACAGAATAGTGCATCAGCATGTCAAGGTGACTGAATTATTCCAGCAACTAAAAGATGTGATTTATCTGGATACTAAGATGACTCAATTTCATTCTGGTTCTTGCATTGGACTCTTGACACCTACATCAGCTGAGGGAGAGATGGAACCACATTCACAGTGAGCAGGGAGAGCACACGATTGTCTAGAAACTGGTATGGAAAGCTAGAGGCAAAAAAAAAAAAAAAATGTGACAAAAAACCATACACAGGATTCCACTCGTTCTGCACAGAGTGACAGAACTCAGGACAACCTGGATGATGGCAACTGATGTCATCACCACTAAGAAGCTACACGAATGTGTAGTTACGGCTCATCATATCATCATTCCAGCACCTGCTCCCAGCCCTGCTGAGGGCCAAAGCTGCAGACCAGGAAATGGCGAGAATGAAGCAGGGAAATCAGCGAGATCATCATCTAGTCATTTCCCTCGAGGATCTTTTCACCTGTTTCAGACTCTCATAATATCTAAAGTCCTTGAGGATCTTTCCAGGTTCCAACATCCCCAACAAAAAAGCATAAAAACGTAATGTGCACTTAATAAAAATTATTTTACACCTGTTCGCTCCAACTAAAAATGAGAGGAAAAGCCATCTGTATTACCCTCTCTGGACAGATAAAACTTCTTTTCCAAAATGCTTTAGAAGGTAATGAGATGCCCCCATTGTGGGCGAATTTAAGATTTTGTCTATCTCCAAAACCGTGGGTGATATTTTAAGCAGACGGAGGACATCACTCTTCCTCCTCTGACTGCTTTTGGCTCTGATGAAGGATACACTGACATAACTGTTCTGTTGTTATGTGTGGCAGATAGACCTGCAGTTCTCAAAGGTGAGGCAAATCTTGTCCCTTCAAGTGATTTGTTATTTTTGCCAATACATTGGGTTAAAAGTGGCAAAAAGCCTTGAAATATTTTATATGCCTCAATGTCCCCATGAAGAAGAGTTATGAGAGCAGGGATTCTGTATGCTGAGCAGCATTGCTTGGACGCTTTGTTCACTGCAACAAAATATTTTTTAGGTATCATGGGATCTTTGATTGTTTATTTGGGATTCCAAGTGAAGTTGTTCATTTCTCTAGATGACAGTAAAAACTTCACTTCCCAGAAAAGTAGTGAATCAGCCTAAAGGTGACTTTTGAGTAGGGACTGAAATTATCCAATGCTTTCTGGAGTTCTTCCTCGCTTATCTTCTTTCTAATTTGGTTGAGTGACTATTTTCTCCTCTGATATCATTAAGCAGGTTATAGGTTACAGTTTATACAGAACACTTATTAAAGCCCATGCCTCAAAGTATTGCTCATCAATCAAATGTTTGTTTGTTTTTTCCCTGCACTTGCTGCTGAACCTTTGCCTGTAATGGATCAAAACCATGAAGTGAGAACATGAAGGCTGAGAGCCAGGGCATGGGTAGGGACAATGTGGTTCATATAATAAATGCTCCAACCAAGTATTCATTATTTTACATCAACTGGACTCCATTTTATTAAAATATGGGGGTGTATAGAATTCTAAATTTATACATATAATATTGTTGAGGTCACAGACCATTAAAGCCAATCAGGACATGGGGTTTATGCTTATATATAGTGATTCAAAAGTAATATACAAAAAAATCACAATGTCTATCATGAATGCCATTTATTACGACAAACAGGGTCATGATTCTAGAGGCTTTTCATTTTCTTTAGGTTACTGTAAGAAACAGAACTATTTGGCCTTGGCATTTGATCCCTGAAAGTTAATCCCTTGGAAAGTCAAATGGCTTTCCTGGATATCTGTAGAAGACCATCCTATTCTCTTTAAAAAAATCCAATAAAAGCTGTAAGTCCTTAGCAAGATAGAAAATGTTAAATATAGTGTAGTGGATTATTAAAAGTTTATGACATGACTTTGTTATTCATTGGTATTCATCAATAAACCCCCATTGATTATTATAGGGATCTTAATGTAGCCTCGTGTATGGTAATACCTATGTACTCAACTTCAAAGATCCATTTATTTCATAGCTGTAATTTGCCCATTTATTCCTGCTGAGATAATACTCCCAGTTTAATTGCCCATAGAGCAACTGGTTAAATAAGCTATGTTGGTTTATGTTAGCTATCTATGTATATGTATGTATATATATATATATATATATATAAAAGCAAGATTGTTCAAGTTACAAACTATAAAGATTAGAATACAATTTTTCCAATAAAACATAAATTAACAGGTATATCTAGATTTTTCAAATGGAAAAATAAAATTTAAATACTCTTGGAGATCTAAATTACTTGGTTGTTTCAGAGATGGAGAAGAAAGCTTCACCCCATTTCTTCCTTTCGTCTTCCTAAGAAAATTTTATAGGAGTGTTTTATTATCATATAAAAGTAGAAATCTTTACATTATTTTAAACAAATTTCTGTACGATCTGGTTTATTTCCAAAGATACTTTATTCTCTTTTCTTATTCTTCTTGCCTTTTTTTGAGAAGAGTCTCACTTATGCCCGACTGGCCTTTAATTTGCTATATATCTGAGGATGACTTTGAACTTCTCACCCGCCTGCTTCTTTCTACCTTTAGTGCTGCAACTATGGGTATGCATCACCATACCTGGTTCACACAGTGCTAAGGATCTGGCCAGGCAGGCAATCTACCAACTGAGCTATAGGGTCAGCCCCAAGACGTGATTTTTAATTGATAATAAATACATCATTAGATTGAACATTGAAATGTAACTGTAACCCTGGAACAGAGCCATCTTCTCCACTGAGTTCTAGATATGGCATAATGTTCAGAAAGAAATATGTAAAGGCTACAAAAGTAATTGCTTTATTTATTAAAAAGTCACCAGAGCTTGGTTGGCATGGTGGTGCACACCTTTAATACCAGCAAGAAGGAAGAGCCTTGCAGATCCTTATGAGGTCAAGGTCAGTTTACATAGCCAATTCCAGGCCTGCTGGGGCTACAGGGAGATCCTATCTCAAAAACAAACAAACAAACAAACAACCCACAAACAACAACAACAACAACAAAAAAACAGAAAAAGCTGCTAATATTTGGTAAATTAGACAATGACTTTAATATGATAAATGTTATCCTCAGTGAAAAATTTATCTCATTTGAAAATATGAACATGAATTCTAACCAATTAGATCACATCTTTGATTTAAGTATAACAAGATTTGCTGAGCCTGTGTGTACAAGGACTATTTCTTCTATTCCATATATGTCATTTTACATAGAAATCAAACTGCAGAGAAGTGAGTTCCATAAGAACCTAAGTACAGAAACAAATTAAAACCAATTTATAATTAATTGACTTCGTGAATTTCAGAGTTATTTATTAAGTGATTTTAAAATGGCAATAACAAGGGCTGGAGAGATGGCTCAGCAGTTAAAAGTACCATCTGCTCTTGCAGAGGACCAGGGTTCAATTCCCAGCACCCACATGGTGGCTAAGAGCCATCTTTAAGCCAGGCGTGGTGGTGCAACTTTGTAATCCTAGCACTCTGGAGGCAGAGGCAGGCGGATCTCTGTGAGTTCAAGGCCAGCCTGGTCTACAGAGTGAGTTCCAGGCCAGTTAGGACTACGGGAAGAACCTCTCTCAAAAAGACAAAAAAATTGGGCAATAACAAGTTTCTACTTTTGAAAATTTCAATACCTTGTGGTCTCAATTTTAAACAAGGCAGAACTCACAAACTCAAGCAATTCCAGAGATGAAAGGCAAACAGCACTGGCAGCAGGTGGAACAGTGGAACAGAGCCGGTATTATTGACAGACTTGTTGATAGGATTCAAGAATGCTCAAGGCCATCTGATGCAAAGGGCCACATGTGAGATCAGCAGATGCCTAACCTGGCTAATCGCCTCCCCTGATTGTGACTGGGTTAATTAGAAGAATAATCAGCTCTCAGCAGCCCGTAGGCAAAGGTGGAGAGAGAGAGACAGAGAGAGAGAGAGAGAGAGAGAGAGAGAGAGAGAGAGAGAGAGAGAGACTGTTACCCATTCTTAAACATTAAAATGTTAACAGGAACAAAAACAAACTATTCCCCTCATAATTAGCATAGCCATTTTCAGTCTGTTACTTTTCATTTTTATTTATATAAAGCAAATACTGATATTCAGCCTCTTTAAAGTAAAAAAATATATACACGCATTATCGAATTATCACTAGTAATTGAAGACATGAAACTTTGTAAGCCACTTTCTTTTTTGTTGTTTTTTTTTTGGTCTTTTTGAGACAGGGTCTCCCTGGAGCCCAGCGGTCCTGCAACTCACTCTGTAGACCAGGCTGGCCTTGAACTCACAAAGATCTGCCTGCCTCTGCCTCCCAAGTGCTAGGATTAAAGGCGCGCGCCACCATGCCCGGCGCCACTTTCAAGTAGTTATTTTAATACTACATACTAAGAATTAAAAAATATTTTCAGTTACAACCTTTATTTAACTGTTCTTCTTTTCTTTTTTTTTTTGGTCTTTTTGAGAGAGGGTCTCCTTGTAGCCCCAGCTGTCCTGGAACTCACTCTGTAGACCAGGCTGGCCTTGAACTCACAGAGATCCACCTGCCTCTGCCTCCCAAGTACTAGGATTAAAGGCATGTGCCACCATGCTCGGCTGTTCTTATTTTCATCAAAATATTATAGAAATCATATAAAAATCTTGTCATTGTTTTTAAATAAAGATTAAGAACAGGCATTCAGTCATCAAAAGTGCTACATTAATGTCAGCCTAATTCAACATCCTAAGCCCTGCATCTGAATTTTCATTTAATGTCCCCTGGTTTGTGCAAAGAATCTTTTACCCAAACCAAATGGTGACTTGCATTAATGACTACTCCCATGTGAAAATGTTTAACCCTCAAGATCTACAAATATATTCCAGAAGTTAGGCTCTTAAAGGTAAAAAATTGTGAAAAAAATTAATATGCAACTAGTTACATTTTTACTTCCCATAATAATCTCAAGTCATTTTACTTTATTTGATTATGTATTTGTTATATTAAGTATATCAACATCTAGTCAGGTTAGAATAAGAAAGAATATTTTAGGGAGAGAATAACTTCATAAATGTTTCAATATTTGATTTTTACTTCTTAAACTTTCCACCTAACTATGGCTATAGAGATTAAAGTAAGAAAGAACAAAAGAACAAAGCAAGAGACTGGAGTCTTAGGCCTGAAGAGCTAAACTAGAACCGCGAACAGAGATGGTTTTATCTGCAGTGAGGTGTTTAAAGCATTTGATAACATTAAACGCAGATTTCCATCTACCTGCCAGATTCAGCTGGTCCCTCCAAATGTAACTGTCAGTCAGCGCATGTCAAAACCTAATGTCTTTTCCATGGCCTCACACATCTGGTCCCTGTCAGTGTCAACAGGGCTTGTTGGATGGAGTGTCAAGGCCAGCAAGATGATTTATATGCACAGACCTAAAGATCTCAAGCCTCATTCAGGGGATACGTTTCATCTGGTGTACTTGACATCAACAAACGATTGACTGAAATTAAACAAAACTTTACATCCTGAAATCTGAGCATTTGCTTCTCCTTGCCCCTCACACAGATCAGGAATATGGTTAGTTAGCTATGGAGTTCACAGGAGACCCATGTCAACAGTCTATTAGTAAGACAGAAAAAAAAAAGACACATGAAACACCTCCATACTTTGACCTCTGACCTCCTTAAACTGGCACATTTTTAGGATTCTTTGTGGAACAAGAAATTACTAACCAGCCCTCCTGGGAACTGTAGCATGAATAGCTGGTATTCAAACATGCTCAGCATTTTCCTTAAAAAAAAAAATCTGTACCTGAAAAAGACTACAGATCATGTAAGTTTTAAAAGGGGTGTTATTTCTTTTTTTCTTTGTAAATATTTTATTTATTATTTTTAGTGTTATTTTATTTTATGTATATGAGTATATTGCCTGCATGTATATGTAAGTGCACCCCTTTTGTGCAATGCCAACGGAGGTCAGAAAAGAGTGTCAGATTGCCCTGAAATTGGAGTTATAGACTGTTAGCCACCATATGGGTACTGAGAATCGAACCTGGGTTCTCTGCAAGAGCAGCCAGTACTCTTACATGCTAAGCCATCTCTCCAGCCCCAAGTGGTGTTATTTCTTAATCAAATAAATCATCTAAGTTTTTATTTGAATAGAATAGGAAATTCTTCACTCTGCCTTTAACCTTTCTTCCACCATCACTCTATGACCACAAATAGACACATAATATAAGGCGCCCCCACATCTCTTTCTTGGGGGTTAAAGCTCTTGTTACAGTCTAGAAATGAACAAGTCTCTCCACTTTACGCATTGTGAATTATTCTTTCTTCACAAACTTCGCAGTGATTTGTAAAACAAACACTTTGATCCAGTCAGCATGAGCATATGTTTAGATGACGTGAGTCCTCAGATGCTCTGACTGGATGCAGCTACACTAAGTTTTGGATGCTTCTGGCAGGAAAGTGCCATCTTCTACCTGGAAATGTTTCATGTTCTGCTGTTTGAGTAACATAGCTTTAGCTTTGACTGACATAATACAATCTTAAGGATATTAGCTTCCCCTCTGATTTGGAACCCTTTATTGAAAAATATTTAAGCACTTAATGAGTGGCCATATCCTGCATAGAGAGGGCTAAAGAAAGAATTCTGTAAGTGTCCATACACATGAAGCTAAAGTTAATTTAACCTAAACTAACGAGGGTGTGAGACATAGTTTTATTTCAGAGCTTGAAGCCATTTCCCACATCTCTGTGTTCAAGCATGCTAAAACTTGCTTAAGCACCGAAGGAAGAAAAAAAAAAGTAAGTAATGATTGTTTTAGGTAATGTCAGAGCAGCGCAAATCAGCTCTTGAAGAAGCCAGCTGTTCATGCGCTGTCATCTATCCAGGCAGGCTTGTTCTAACATGCAGAGCAGTGGGCTACAGTGCTTTCCATCTAGGTAAAGGTGTAAAAAGTGGCATGCATGGCAGCCAGCACACAGGAACAAAATCTTTCCAGATCTTGTTCAGCCTCTAGGGAACTGAAACACATTCCATTTTAAGAAAAGATGTTTTGAAACCAAAGGCTGCTGAAACTGTGCCAGTAGTTGGGGCGTATGTCTGTGGTAGTCAAACAAACCACTCTCATCCCAGCAGATCCACCCAGTCTCCTCGCTGCTTTGCGGGGACCTCCTGCTTTCCTTACCGCTCACCTCCTATCTAGGGAGCTTTCTGGCGGAGCCTGCCTCTTGTGTCCAAGATGGCCACAGGAAATGACCTAATGTTTGAGATTTGTAAATCCATTTTGCATAGGATGGATGCTGCTGACGTGTGCAGAAGGCCTCCGGTAATCCGCAGGGCCCACATTCACTCTGATTCAGCGCAGCTGCCCAGCTACGGCCTTCATACTCTCTGAGTTCCTCATGCTCTCTGTGGCTTTCCAAGCAGGAAGTTCCTCTACAGATCAAACTCCCTCCACCTCTTTCTTTTTTTTTGGGGGGGGGGGGCTTCTTTTCCAGACAGGGTCTTACTGTAGCCCCAGCTATTCTAGAACTCACTCTGTAGATCAGGCTGGCCTTGAACTCACAAAGATCCGACTGCCTCTGCCAGCCAAGTGCTAGGATTAAAGGAGTGGGCCACCACGCCTAGCACCTCTTTCTTTTTTAGCTCAAGGTCATCTGAGCTCCATGTCAGCCTACCACTGAACTGCCTCAAGGCATACTCAATTCTTCAACCCTCCTGGAATTTTTAACAGGCTCAAAATGTGGCAATTTGGCAGGCCAAATGCTGTGGAAAGAAACATTTTTTTCTTCTTAAACTTTCATAACTGAGCTGTTATCTTTTCAAAGAGCCTTCATTGGCAGTTAATACAGCACTCCAGGGGCTGGAGAGATGGCCTAGCGGTTAGGAGCACCAACTGCTCTTGCAGAGGACCCTGGTTCGATCCCCAGCACCCACATGGTGGCTGAGAACTGTCTTTAACTCCAGTTCCAGGGTAATCTGACGCTGTCTTCTGACCTCCGTGGCACTGCACGACACGGGTGCACAAACCTGCATGCATAACAGTACATTCATACACATACAAAAAAAATAAATAAATAAATTTAAAAAATTTATTTAAAAAAAAGAAAAAAATACAGCACTCCATAGAGGAGGGAGGGTGTGGCCTACAGTGGGGGGGGGGGGAGAACACCATAATCCCTTTCACTGTTCTCTGACCCTATCAGCTACACCTTTAATTTGAAAAGGTTATTTAGTTTAAAAACCAGTTCATATTAGGGGAATAGTTTGAGCAGGAAAAGCAGCAATAAACATAACTCTCTGTAAAGATAACTGCCCTGAAAATTCAAATAAAAAAAAAAGTAGGGTAGGAGACATGGCTCCTTGGGTAAAGTTGCTTGCCACCAAGCCTGATGACCTGAGATTAATCCTCCCCAGGGACCCACTTGGACCCACATGGTAGAAGAAGACTGACTCCTGCAAATTGTCCTCTGACCTCCACAATCCTGTTGTGGCACCTGTACACACACATACACACAAAGTATATAAATCAATTTTATGTTAAAAATTTAAATTGGTTTAACATAGTTTAAAATAAAAATATACGCAGTGCCTCTGACTTATTGCACTTACAAGCCTGATGATTAGTATGTTCCTCTCACATATCTTAAAAGAAGAGAGATGCTAAAATTTGTTCTTGTCAAATCACTTATATCTTTCTCTCCGAGTCACGTGTTGCTGAACTAAATCATATTGCTTTGGGTTATATTGGATTTATTGTTGGATTTAGCTGCCAAGAAGCTGAACTTAGACTCAATGAGGGTGGAATATTGTTGCTGCTGTTGTTATTATTATTATAGGCTTAATTTACTTTTATTTTTAATTATTTGTGTGTGTGTGTGTATGTGTGTGTGTGTGTAAGTGTGTGTGTGTGTGTGTGTGTGTGTGTGTCTTTGTGGGGGTATGCATATGTGAGGCCAGAGATGTCAGATCTTGGAGCTGGAGTTACAAGTAGTTATGCATTGTGAGGGCTGGGAACTGAACCTGGATCTTCAACAAGAGCAGTATGTATTCTTAACAGCTGTGTCATCTCTCCAGCTAATATTTTTGATATATTTGTTTTCCTCATCATTTACATTTTCAAATAATTATTACTTTGATGGTCTTGTGTGATGTGCTTACTGAAGGCTTTTGGATAACTGACTGAAGGAAGCAGTTTTAACTTTAACCATGTATGGGCTAGGCATCATGGACACTTAGGGAATATTTTGAATAGCAATTGTGTTATGCAGAAATGAGTGCTAGAAAACCTTAGTGGATCAGTAACAGGAATTACTTACTGAAATCATAAGAGAAATTTAGCTTTGAATTTCCTTCTACTTCACAAACCAGTTTAAAACATTTATTAAAATGGTCAAGTCCAGCTGGGTATGGTGGCATACGCCTTTAATCCCAACACTCAGGAGGCAGAGGCATTTATTTATTGGTCTCAAAAAGACCAATAAATAAATAAATATTGGTCTTTTTGAGACCAATAAATAAATAAGCAAGTAAATAAATAAATAAATAAATAATCAAGTCCTTCTATGGAAGAGTGAGTTTTGGTTTGTTTTTTGGGTTTTTTTGTCTTTTTGAGACAGGGTCTCCCTGGAGCCCCAGCTGGCCTAGAACTCACTCTGTAGACCAGGCTGGGCTTGAACTCACAAAGATCTGCCTGCCTCTGCCTCCTGAGTGCTGGGATTAAAGGCGTGTGCCACCAGGCCCAGCAAGAGTGAGCTTTTTAAGAACTATTCTTTCTATTGTCTTCTCTTTTTTATTCTAGGTATATAAGTGTATTGCCTACATATGTGTAAGTATACCCATGTCATAAAATGGTCACAGAGGTCAGAAGAAGACATTGGATCCCCTGGAACTGTAGCTAAAACTACCATGTGGGTGCTGGGAATCAAACGAGTCTTCTGCAAGAAAGTCAGTGCTCCTAACCACTGAGCCATTTCTCTAGCCTCTCTAGTGTCTTCTCTTTATGCAATAGAAATTTTATCACCAATCATATATTGGTGAAAAACAAAATAATTTAGTCTCTTTATAAGCTTCAGAGTATTATTGATATTTTGATAAACACATTCAAGATTTTTCTCTTTAAAATTTGATTCTCTACAAAGGCTAAGTAAAATTCTTGATTTTTTTTAATATTAACAATGAAATACACTTTTTCATAAGCATATCTGACAGTCCTTTGTGGTTTGACCTAAGAAGCATTTTTTTCCCTTCACATTCACTTTGAAATTAAGGCTTTGTTTTAAGATATCATTTGGAACACTTTATTTTTTATTTATTTATTTATTTATTTATTTATTTATTTATTTATTGGTCTTTTTGAGACAGGGTCTCCCTGTAGCCCCAGCTGTCCTGGAACTCACTCTGTAGACCAGACTGGCTTTGAACTCACAAAGATCTGCCTGCCTCTGCCTCCCAAGTGCTAGGATTAAAGGTGTGCGCCAGGAATACTTTAAAATCATGGTCAGGACACAGAAAAATAAATTGTTCTATGGATGAACAAAAGACTATAACTACAGACAAACAGTAGACTGAAGGAGATAAGGTATTAAAGATCATTTGTGCTGTACGAATGTTGGATAGTTGACAAACTGTCACCCACAGAGGTGGATCAGCTGGCTAAGACCATCAGATTTAATAGTGACAGAGCTTAGAGTGAATCAGTGAATTCCTGAATGCCAGGAAAGTGTGGAAAATTATCTCCTAAAGATGTGGGAGCTGGTATTTTCTTCCTTTATAAAATCACCAATGCCAAGAAGCGAAGGGAAAATGATCACAGTATCATGAGAGGAAAGCTCTGCGCTCCAGGTACAAAGGGGTGGTTTACACCTCTTCCTCAGCACGATGGCACTGCCAGAATCCCACTTGAGGAGACACCAACTGAAAATGGAAACCTCACTGGAGCTTGCTAATTTAGGAGCCCTAACTGTCTCCAGTCACCAAGAGCAGCCATAGGTAAACATCGCCAATCTCATTTTCCTTCTTCTACATGCTCAGCAACCATCTAACCAAGACAAAATTATCTTATTTGGGTCCAGTTTGAATTTTTCTGGCTTCATACTGACTTTGAATCAGAAAACTCTACTATGCCACAGGAAGACCACTGTCACCAATAAGGAATTACACGTGGAAACCACCAGCCCTAATAATCAGGTAGTGGAGATCCTTTCTGTCCCCTCAAATAACTAACTACATGTATGAGAATGAAGACTAAATAATATCAAAAGCTTTGGAAAGTATTTGCTTTATGATTTTGTGGATGCTATCCTTATACTGAAGAGATCAGAATTTTTATAAAAAAGCTACTAGAAATGAATTTAAAACTGGAATTTGCACCATGAAGCAAAGGATTATGGGCACCATCTATTTCTGCTCCATGTCTTCTATTATTGCCTGCTGACGATTTCTGCTCATAAGGGACTGTGAACTATCCATGAGTGCAAAATGGATACAGCACAAATTGATTCAGTAACATCACACAGACATGTATGAATAATGAGGTTTGGTTGCAGTCTGTCACACAGCAAGCATATCAGTGTAACTGATTTATTGAAAACTTGAGTGAGTAGAGCCTCATTCTTAAGAGGAGACATCAGCTCTTTACTGTTTTGTAAAAGAACAAATTTGAACAAACTAAGACCCTTCTCAATTTAAAATGTGCCAGTTGAAATTGGCACACAGCTGACCTACTTCCAATATCTTAAATAAAAGAGGAGGAGGAGGGAGTGGATGAATGATACCAACATTATCATAAAGCTTTAAGGCTCATCAGAGATGCTAATCAATTCCAAATCCCCCAAGGAAAGCTGTGTCTTCATATGGGTGTCTCTTGACAGTTAGAAGAATACACTTGTTAAAATGAGGGGAAAGGAGCCTGTTACCCCCCTCCCCCTTAGAAAAATATCCTAGGATATGCAGTATGAAAACCAGAGGATCCTTCACATTCATTGCACATCTATCATGTAGATACAGCAGGGGCAGCAGCTAAAAGCAAAGCGAACAGCAGCATTCTACAGCACGACAGTCCAGTACTTCTGAAACTGCCTCTTGTCTTTTGTTTTCAGAGCAGGAAGAATTCCAAAGTTGACCATTGGCACATTTAAATAAAAAGAGGTGGAAATCAGAGTGCGTGATGATCATTAAGATCCTTTTGAGTTCCCAGGTTCCAGGAGACCCTACTTTAAAAATTTAAAGATAGAAGGATAGTTATGGACCAGGGTTCGATCCCCAGTACCCACATGGCGGCTGAAAACCGTCTTTAACTCCAGTTCCAGGGGAATCCAACGCTCTCTTCTGACCTCCGCGGCATTGCACGACACGGTGCACAAACCTGCAGGCAGAGAGTACATCCATACACATACGAAAATAAATAAAATTTAAAAAAAGATATTTTAAAAAAAGGATAGTTATAATAGTTCAGAGAGAGAAGGAGGGAGGAGAGAGAAAAAATTAAAACTATGTGTTAAAATAACAATAATTACAACATATTTTTATGAAGCAAGAGCTAAGTAGATACATGTAGAGGTGAAAGTTGCCTAAGAATAGAAAGAATATTATTTTGTTGAGCCCTTTCAGGATTTGAAGTTACCACTTAGGGAGTCTCACTGAGTTCAACTCCCAAACAGCATCTTTGAGAATGCAGTCAATACACCTCTGAGCAGAGGCCACACATGTCAGATATTAAATACAGAGAAAGACTACAGGTTGTAATCTAGGCAAGAGAGAACAAGAGAACCATTTCTTAGTAAATAAACTGGAACAGCTTATAGATGTAGCACTGATCTTGTGGGTCAAAAAATGTTTCATTTACCCAGAGTAACAAAGGTTCCTGTTATTACCTCTTTAAGCAAAGCATTATTTTTAAAGTGAATGAGAAAAATTAAGCAAATTTAGCAATAACTTGATTAGCTTACATAGTAATATTGGTTTATCAAGATTCAATTATTTAATAAGCATTAAATAATATTTTTAAAAGCATCTGTAATTTATTCACTAGCCCTGGGGACATCTTTGGAATCAAAGACAGCTTAACAGAGTTCTGAAGTTCTCACCAAACACTTGTACATATTTTCAAAGAGCCTTGAAAGCAACCAGGCACTTTCTGCTTCAGGCTACACATTAACTAAATTCCAATGTGCCCTGCACAGAGCAATCTCGTGATCAATTATTTCCTGTAACTCTTCAAAACATTTGTGTGTGTGTGTGTGTGTGTGTGTGTGTGTGTGTGTGTGTAATATGTGGTTAGATCCTGAGATATATGTATCCTGCAGAAATATGAAAATGCTGGGAAAGACAGTCAGACAGACACAGACAACTGACGCACATGGGCACACATGTATGCATGAGCCCCCACTCATGCCCTCGGTCCCACCCACCAAAAACTCTATGATCCTGGGACTGGAGAGATGGCCTAGCGGGTTAAGAGTGTTGGGGCTGGGGGCTGGAGAGATGGCCTAGCGGTTAAGAGTACCGCACAGACCGCTATTGCAGAGACCTGGGTTCGATCCCCAGCACCCACATGGAGGCCGAGAACCGTCTGAAACTCCAATTCCAGGAGAACTCCAGTTCCAGGGGAATCCAAGACCCTCTTCTGACCTCCGCGGCATTGCACGACACGGGTGCACAGACTTGCATGCAGACAGTACATTGATACACATACAGAAATAAATAAAATTAAAAAAAAAATTAAAAAAAAGAGTGTTGGGGCTGGAGAGATGGCCTAGCGGTTGAGAGCACCGACTGCTCTTGCAGAGGACCCGGGTTCGATCCCCAGCACCCACATGGCGGCCGAGAACCGTCTGTAACTCCAATTCCAGGAGAACTCCAGTTCCAGGGGAATCCAACACCCTCTTCTGACCTCCGAGGCATTGCACGACACGGGTGCACAGACCTACATGCAGACAGTACATTCATACACACACAGAAATAAATAAAACTAAAAAAAAAAAAAAAGAGTGCCAACTGCTCTTGCAGAGGACCTGGGTTCGATCCCCAGCACCCACATGGCGGCTGAGAACCGTCTTTAACTCTACTTCCTGGGGAATCTGCCGCCCTCTTCTGACCTCCGCGGCATCGCACGACGCGGGTGCACAAACCTACATGCAGACAGTACATTCATACACATAAATAAATGAATAAATAAAAAATTTTAAAAAACCTCTATGGTCCTAAAACTGTATGTTATAATCTTCAAAGCAGGGAATGAAGAACTGAGAGAATTCAGAAAAGGCAAGGAAGAGTGAGGCCATGTGGGAGGAGGTTCGTAAAATGAAAGCACCAGAGAGGAAATTGGCTGAGCTAGGGAGAAGAGAGAAGCTGGGAGAGCACCTTTTGTTTATGTACAGAATCGAGTGAAATCAAGTGAATGAATGGCGCAAGTTCTGTGTTGCTGCTGAGTTCTACCTCCAAGTGAAGTCTTGCCCCATGAAGAACACCCCCACACAGAAAGCCTCCAGTCTATGCTATAAGTCTGAGTGAAAATGTTATGCACCGCATGGCCCTTGTGGAGCCTTGCATTCTTTATTTTTTTTTAATTTTTATTTATTTTTGTATGTGTATGAATGTACTGTCTACATGTAGGTTTGTGCACCCATGTCTTGCAATGCCGCGGAGGTCAGAAGAGGGTCTCTCCCCTGGAACTGGAGTTCTCCTGGAATTGGAGTTACAGACGGTTCTTAGCCGCCATGTGGGTGCTGGGGATCGAACCCGGGTCCTCTGCAAGAGCAGTCGGTGCTCTTAATCGCTAGGCTATCTCTCCAGCCCCACATTCTTAAGTACATATAATTGAATCACAAGTTCAGGGGAAACATCATCCCCACTAATCTCCCCAACACTTTGGAGTGATCAAAACCCCGAGTCAGCAAGTATAATGCTGTATCTTGGTACATGACACAGCACTACTTGGAATTGCTGTTTTATAAAAGTGAACAGGGAGACCCTGTCTCTAAAAGACAAAAAAAAAAAAAAAAAAAAGTGAACTAGCTCATATCACCAATAAGTAACTCACTGGCCTCAGCTAACACAAGCTCAGTTCTTCTTCCCAGTACTTCCAAATCACTCTACAGATTTATAGATGTTTTGTATTTCTTTTCTTGTTCTAAAATTCAAAAGTTTATGACTTTGAAGTTCATTCATAGAAATAAAGAGAAATACTTCATAAAGATTTGTACTGGAGAGAAAACAGAACTGGCAGGAAGGCAGGAGACCTGGGTTCTGTTCCCTAACCTGTCACCAAGTTACAGTGTGATGCTAAATATCTCATATACTCTCTACGGCCCTGCTTTCCCATTGGTAAGGAAAGGGTGCTGAAATTAGACCAGGAGGCAGAGGCAGCCTTGATTCTACATGCTTCAATTCTGAAGCCATATATATATATTCCAAAATATATCCAAAACAATCCTCAAAATATTCATTTTAATATGATACTTTTATTGATGTTTTGTGTATTTCAGACATCATTTTTCAGTTCAAGTTAGACATATTCCACTTTCCCTTCCCCCCACCCCACCCCAGATCATGCATTCTACCATAAATGTCCTGCACTTACCACACACACTCTCTCCTTTGGTGTGTGTGTGTGTGTGTGTGTGTGTGTGTACGCATATTGTTAGTGCTACTATAAATAGTTATTTTTATTAATGTATTTTAAAATAAATGAATTTTCTACAAAGATAGTATATTTCTTTTATAACCAGAAAAAAAAGAATTTTTCAAATTAATTATTTTCAGAGCTATCTTCCAATATTCCCCAATCAAAAAATGTGTAACATTCTATATATTTAAATGCTTATGTATAACTTATGAAATATTCTGAAATTGTGCACTTAGTAAAAATAATTGACAAAATAATTTTCAAGAACAAATAAAAATAAAATCTGGTAGAAGAATTCTGATAATGAAAGTAATAAACTTGGGTTTGAAAAGAAAGCTATTGCTTGAGTTAATTCAAGGGAACACTGTAGCTAAGAATTTTCTTACAATCAATTTCAAATTCTCTAAGAGTGAGTTTTCCTTTGCTTCCATATGCTTTCTGTCTATACAGCGCTATGCACTGTGGATCCTTGTAAGGTTGACCTGAAGTTGTCAACATTGACATCAAAGGCATAAAGTGACATCCCCCGAGCTGTGTCTGGGCACTTAATTGTGAAAATGCCCCATACAGTATCAAGTAACTCATATCAGATCAAGGTTTATTTTGAGAATAGCATGGAAACTAAGCTAAAAGCATTAAGAAAATAATTTTAAGCTCAGACGAGCTTTTAGGAAATTTTAGTATCAATCTTTAAACCAGAAGCAATGACTCAGAGATGGGCAATGGGAACATTCTAGTGATTTTTAAAAGTGGTACACTCATCCCATAATCTCAGCCTTTGAAGCCCTAGCTAGTTTGAATTTAGTACCAAAGCCACCATATCAGCAATCTGAGAACGAGGGAGAAGGTCTCTGTCTACTTCCAGAGCATGTGTTTCATCATCTGTCACAGCTGGTGCTGTGAACACATCTTCTGGGAAGATGGCAAGTGTCAATGCTATCCCTAGCCCTGGGTAAACAAGAAAGAGGAAGAACACAGTCTTGCAAAGGTGGGGCAATGGTGCAGTTTCAAAACTATTGTCTGTTCTTCCTCAGGGGACAAATTCAACTCATAATCTTCCAGAAAAGCAAAGTATCACAGAGGATTCTGGGCTAAGCTCTGCTGCCCAACCATACTTCTCCTTGGAGGTAGTGCACAGTTTCATTTCCTGGCCCAACTTTCTGCAGTGAACTCCAATAACTCAGCTCTCTGCTGTCCTGACAGTTTAGTTAAACTCATAGAGCAAACGGTTACAAATAGAATCCCAGGCAGTACGGGAATTGCCCATAGGCTCAAATTAACTACCAGTCCCCAAGCTGCTAGCCCTTACTTACCACAGAGAAAGAACTCTGAAGGAAAACCAAATCTACCATCGAAATCCATCATGCCAGGGAATACAGGGAAAATAAACACAGCGCCTCCACAGCTACTGTTCCTACTCCCCCCACTGACTCCAGCTCCTGACAGAGACTGTGTCCACAGCCTTCCTTCTGCCCTGAGACGCAAATCTGTTTTTAATGCAAAGCTCTTTTGCTTGTTCTCTCTTTGTCCTTGAGAGGAGCACTGAGCTCACTGAGGAAGTTGAGCCTAAGGGTTTACACCTGTGACCCAAACTCCATTCTGTGTAGGACTTTTATTTTTTTCTTCTGAAGAAAAACAATTCAAGGGAAGTTTCTGAACCACTGCTTTTCCTTAGGCCAATGGCTACCAACAGCGACAGCAAAGCCTCATAATTCCGAATGTGACCCAAATTATGACTTACACTACCCAGGTTTCACCTTCACTTCTTCTCAAGTCCCTCCCCAGGCCATCTTCTCTTGTATACCCAGAGAGAGTGAGCACCAACAGTTAAGCCTCGACAGAGAATGGTTGAAGGTTACCTAGGATGACAACCCAATGCCATTTCCCCTAGATCCTATTCTGTCACAACTTACGTAGTACACTAGAAGAATTCATTTGGGCAAGTGTGTCACACAGCTCCTAACAGGGCAGAACTGCCGGACTCCACATAAACATTTGGCTTTCTTTGCCTCATTGAGTATGAGCCAATATGACAGGGAAGCCAGCAGTGATCAGGACATTCTGACAACTAACTAAGAACTTAAGACCAACAACACTGAAATTCAAAATCATTAGGTAGATAGATAAATGGTTACCAAAATTTTGTTTCCAAGCAAATCCATCACAGCATGAGGAATGAATGAGAAATGATGGTGATATGCTTCACTCCAGGTCGGGCCATTCCACTTTGCTAGTCTTCATAATCCCAGCACTTGGGAGGCAGAGGTAGGTGGATCTCTGTGAGTTCAAGGCCCACCTGGTCTAAATAGTGAGCTCCAGGCCAGCTGGGACTAAAGGAAGACCCTGTCTCAAAAAGACTAAAAAATAAAATAAAATAAATAAATGCATTAATGTGGTGTATATGAAAGAAAAGGACCAGGTATGGTGGGGGACCTGCTGTAATCATACCACTTGGGAGGGTGAGACAAGAGGATTGTGAGTTCAAGGCCAGCCTTGACTACAAAGTAAGACTCAGTATCAGAGCAAACTGACTGGGGAGTTGGTTTTGTGGATAAAGTGTCTGCAGTACAAACTTGAAGACAGAAGACACATAAAAGCCAAGAGGCATAGCATCCCACTGCACTCCCAGGAGGCATAGCATCCCAAAGCACTCCCAGGAGGCATAGCATCCCACTGCACTCCCAGGAGGCATAGCATCCCACTGCAATCCCAGGAGGCATAGCATCCCACTGCAATCCCAGGAGGCATAGCATCCCACTGCACTCCCAGGAGGCATAGCACTCCACTGCACTCCCAGGAGGCATAGCATCCCACTGCAATCCCAGGAGGCATAGCATCCCATGGTACTCCCAGGAGGCATAGCATCCCACTGCACTCCCAGGAGACATAGTGTCCCACTGCAATCCCAGGAGTCATAGCATCCCACTGTACTCTCAGGAGGCATAGCATCCCACTGTACTCCCAGGAGGCATAGCGTCCCACTGCAATCCCAGGAGGCATAGCGTCCACTGCAATCCCAGGAGGCATAGCGTCCCACTGCAATCCCAGGAGGCATAGCGTCCCACTGCAATCCCAGGAGACATAGCATCCCACCGGAATCCCAGGAGGCATAGCATTCCACCGCAATCCCAGGAGGCATAGCGTCCCACCGCACTCCCAGGAGGCATAGCGTCCCACCGCACTCCCAGGAGGCATAGCGTCCCACCGCACTCCCAGGAGGCATAGCGTCCCACTGCACTCCCAGGAGGCATAGCGTCCCACTGCACTCCCAGGAGGCATAGCGTCCCACTGCACTCCCAGGAGGCATAGCGTCCCACTGCAATCCCAGGAGGCATAGCGTCCCACTGCACTCCCAGGAGGCATAGCGTCCCATGCACTCCCAGGAGGCATAGCGTCCCATGCACTCCCAGGAGGCATAGCGTCCCACTGCAATCCCAGGAGGCATAGCGCCCCACTGCACTCCCAGGAGGCATAGCGTCCCACTGCACTCCCAGGAGGCAGAGCGCCCCACTGCACTCCCAGGAGGCATAGCGTCCCACTGCACTCCCAGGAGGCAGAGCGTCCCACTGCAATCCCAGGAGGCAGAGCGTCCCACTGCAATCCCAGGGCTCCAGAGGTAGAGACTGGAGATCCCAGGATCAAACTGGCTAGCAGACAGTGAGGTCAGAGTTTAGAAAGAGACTCTGCTTCAGTAAACACAAGTGAAGAGCAACTTCAGAAGAACCTGAAGTTAACCTCTAGCCTTCACATGCAAGCATACGTGGGCATGTGCACACATGGCATGTGCATCCCCACATACGCCCAAGCGTATGTGAAAACACACATATGCATGCATACCACACATACACACACCCACTGAAAACTAAGATGCAAACCAAGAAAAGGCAGCAACAAGCCACACAAGATAGAGCTAAACATCTTCAATGAAAAAAGGACTACTGGTACAAGACACCGCCCCTGTGCTCTAACCTACCTGATCTTAGCAACAATACCCAGCAACCTGTTGTGAAGGAAGAATCATTACCTCCTCCCAACTTACACAAGAAAATGTAGAGCACTAGAAGGCAAGGACACATACCACTCAGCTCCCAGGTGCAAAACTAAGATTCAACTTCATAGCACTTTTCATGGCACACTAATTCCACAGACCCTGTTCTTAAGGTATTTGGTGGTGCATCCCATTGCTAAAAGAGTCTGCCCTTTGGGGCTGGAGAGATGGCTCAGGGGTTAAGAACACTGACTGCTCTTGCAGAAGAGAGACTCAGGTACTATTCCTAGCACCCACATGGCGGCTAAGAACCATCTTTAGTGCCAGGCATGGTGGCACACACCTTTAATCCCAGCACTCGGGAGGGAAAGGCAGGTGGATCTCTGTGAGTTCAAGGCCAGNAAAAAAAAAAAAAAAAAAAAAAAAAAAAAAAAAAGTGTCTGCCCTTGTGCAACCAAAGTTTCTGCTGTAATATCAAAGCCTCATTGTGGATTTAAAAACAATGGACGTTCATAAATTGTGTTAAGCCGTGATCTGTGTTAAAGGTACAGGTATTAAATGCTGAGTCATTGCTATGCTTTGTAGTGATAATGCTTTTATCCTCTATGTCCACAAATTCTAGCCACGTCAGCTAGGCTTGTAGAAAGATAGCTCAGTGAGAGCTGGAGACCAGGGCTGAAAGTGATAGAAATGTTCTCTCTTTCAAATCCCATTTTCAGTTTCTACACCTCAACAAGCCTTCCTGTCTGTGTCTTTCAATGATTCACCCATACGGGAACAAGGTAGATGTCACTGGGCCAAATCTGGGTGGATGGAATGCTCTCTTTCCCAGCTGGGTTGCATAAGGTATATTCTTGTGCAATCAGCTTACAGAAACTTGCTCTGGGAAGCCTCATCTTTCCTGTTTTCTGTCCTAGTCTCTGGAGTTTGGGCTCCTGTTCCACACACAATTCACGTGGTATTTGTAAGGGGACAAGCTAAGCTTACAAAGAACCAAGAGTATGGGTTAGTACACTGGTAAGCAACATACACAGACCCTTTACCATCTGAGGTTGACTCAGAGGTGTGGAATTCGAGTTCATGTGGTAGGAAGTGGGCAGGGGACGGGAATGGAAGAGAGGCCATCCTAGGCTAAAGGAAATCCTGAAGAAGACACTAGATCTCTAAGTTAATTGTGAAGAGTGAAATACTTGATTTGAGGATTTGTTTGGATCCTTACACAGTCAGAATGTCTAGTCTTTGTCCTTTTGCAGAACCTTAGTCTCAATACCAAGAAAAATAAATCTTTAGAAAACTACCTAGAAGTTATGGGGTAATTTACACTTCAATAGGTAATTATCTAACAGAATCAAAATATAAATCTAAAGGAATGATGATAAAGGTGGAATTTGAGCAAATGTAACAAGTGGAGGATCTCAGCATCTATCAAATCTCATCCCTTAGGGCAGTATTTAGAACTAAGCTGCTCCTATGCAGACACAAAGTTCCCCAACAATGAATCACATCATGAGATTTTTCTTTTTCTGGTCCTCTTTAAAGTAGCCCCAGCATGGGGCAAACAGGTCTCCAGCACCTCTCTAACACTGGCTCTTCTCTATTTTAGACATAAGGACAAAAGGCATCAAGATCAGAGCTTATTTTGGCAAGTATTATGCATTCGTGGCAAAAGGACATTTCCGAGAAGACTAAACATCTCCAGGAGGGACAGTGAGAGGCTCAGCAGGTTAAGGTGCTTTCCCTAAGCCTGACTGCCCTAGTCGGATCCTGGGGAATCATATGGTGTAAGAAGACAACAACTGCAAGTTGTCACTGACCTCTACCAGCATACCATAGCATGTACTAATAAAATTTTTTAAGTTTCCATGAAAGAAAGATATAAAAATTAGAGTCTATTTGAAAGGAGCACATTAAGTAAATTCTGACACAAGTGCTCTGTAGGAAAAATTCTCAAAGTGGCGCATGGATACTCACTTTATGAAATTGCTTAGCAGAGCCTTTTCATCATTGGCAGCTTTATTTACCCTTTTGCTTCACTGAACCAACCATAAGCCAAATGTAAGCCCCAGTCAGTCAGTAGGAACAGCCAAGGCTGAGCACTGTAGCAGCAGCCCCAGAGGCAGGGCACAGAAACCTTACAGAGCTGTCTTTCCCAGGCAGAAGCAGGAGAGACCAGTGACCCACTCTCCAAGGCCCTTTCCCTTGGCGAGGCAGATCAAAAATAACTATTAAAAAGTAATGCATATGCACAGACATCAAATCAGGCTTGGGATTTTGTTTTGTTTTATTTTTACCATGAGTTCATAATCACATTATAGCTATAGGAATAAGATGCTTAAGCCCAAACTTTCAAAAGAAAACAGCATTCTTCTCTTCTCATGATCTATTTATGCCTCATTTAACACCCAATACCACTGACATCTCTACAGATCTCACAACACAGAGAGCCATCTAACTTTCTTAAAAAAAAAAAATATGTAAAATATGCCTTAAAAATCTGTCGAAAGAAATGCAAAATCACAGCTTTTAAAAATGAAGAGATCATCATGGTCCTATGTTTTCTCACAAAGAAAGCTTATCACCCAATAAAAAAGAAATTAGACTTGTAGCTTCAAATAGGCAAGACTCACATTGTCAAAATGCACATATTTTCTTGAAAACAGTCACCCTTAGGCAGGAAAAACAAAATTCTTTTAATGACAGAACTTTGTAGATTGTACTTGGAAGGAAGGGTGTTTACAAGAAATAAAGCTAATGAGTCACAAAGCAAAACAAAATGAATGGTGTAGTTTCTCACTTGTCAGTACATAACTTGATAAGAACCAAACCCAGCCATAAGATTCCTTTAAAGATCCACTCAGCACTGAGATGGTGCCAAGTGACCTTCCTTAAGAGTATGCTCCTACCCTGAAAGTGTTTTTGAAATCTCCCAGGTCTAAACAATCACACCCTGAGAAATCAAGGAAAGCATCTCGGGCCAGGCTGTACAAGTGTCCATCTCTGACAGATCATTAGTTGAAAACTATACTTTAAAATGTATGCAACTAGATTTATCAATCAATTCTTCCTTCGTTTCAACAAGGATCTATAGTCTATATTTGATCTAGAAATAACCAGTTGCACAGATTTTTTTTTTTAAATTAGGTCAAACAGGTTACTTGGCATCCTGTGTGCATAAAGGAAATACAACTGCTTAAGTAAATGACCTTTTTCAAAAGGAACAAGCTTGAAATGTGGTCAAACCAGTCTGTGTTGATAAGGGTATAGAATTTAATTACACATGGGTGGTTGAGAATCTGGTGCTCTCACACTTACTAAAATCTAAACCACATTCTGCTACAACTGCCAAGGAAGCTTAGCAAAAACAACTAGGCTTAGAATGTACAGGGTCCATCACAAAATGAAAGGGGAGTGTTTGCTTAAAATTTAAGAATTTCAATACAGGGCCAGCAAGTTGGCTTAGTGAATAAAGGCACCTAACACACAAACCTGATAATCTGCGTTCAATCCCTGGAAGTCAGGTGAAGATGAAATGAGAGAACAAACTCTACAAAACTGTCCTCTAAATTCCACGTACACATGAGCATGCCCTGCCTCTACAACACAGATGCACACATGCACACAAAAATAAAATAAAGTTTTCTTAAAAGAATAATATAGGCCGGGTGTGGTGGCACATGCCTTTAACTTGGGAGGCGGAGGCAGGCAGATCTCTGTGAGTTCAAAGCCAGCCTGGTCTACAGAGTGAGTTCCAGGCCAGCTGGGGCTACAGGGAGACTCTATCTCAAAAAGACACCCCCCCAAAAAAGAGAATATCAATATATGGTAAGAGCACAGCTTTAACCAGCACTAGACCCCTTTTCCCAGGCCAACCCTTGTGAAAGCACAAGCTACACAGCCCGGCAGTGGGCCTAGTTTTAAGGTCCCCACTCCAGCTCTTCTCTCTGTCCTTCAGAGTCCTAGAGGTTCATATCCCTGTATCCAAATGAAAACAGGCCCTCAAATGCCCCAAACAATATTCCCTTTCACAGATTTAAAAGGGGATAAAATTCTGGTACTATTTCTTTCTTTCAGCCGTCATTATTATTATTGTTATCATCATTATTCTTATATCATCATCACCAGGGCCTTCCAAAACATTTCAGTTTCCTGATGAAGAATTAGGAAAANAAAAAAAAAGAACTGCTCGTCTCTTAAAAACAGGGAATTCAGTATAAAGGAAGAAATAGTCTTCTGAATGTCAAAGCTTACATGGAGCCCACCACTGCCTGGGTGACCTCCCACCGTGGTATCTTTCTTTTCCTGTTAGTACATGTTGCAAACAGTATGTTAGCTATGAGAGAAAGTTACTGCCCTTTTCCTACCACGAGCCCCAGAGCTTTTTCCACACCGCAGGAATCCCTGTTCTTTCCAGTGGATGACTGTGCATTGGGGCTTAACCTCAAAATGAAACACTCACATAATACCTTATAAGAACACACACACACACACACACACACACACACACACACACACAAAGAAGTCATTCCACAAGTTCCACCACCTCTGAATTCTAGCATCATTTCTCATTTCTCTATTTGGAAACCTTAAATTATTCTCTTTGAGTTTAACAACTCTTTCTGGCAATGAAATATGAAGAGGTGATGATTTCCTCCAAATTAGGAGGACATTAACAATTAAGTGTTAATGCGAACGCCGTTAACAGTAATGCAATTATAACTGTATTCCACAAAGGGCAATAGGAAATAATTACTCTGATCCTCAAGTGAGAGTTGCAGGAGAATGAGATTCTCAGCCTACACTTCATTAGAAGGGGCTCTGTCTCTCCATGAATACCTAGAGCTAGAGAGGCTGGTCACCCTGATCCCACAATAGCCATCAGTGGCAAGGCAGGTACGAACATGAGTCTGTTCTGACTCCTAAAAATGGTTGCAGTGAGGATTCTGGGACGATTAACTCACTGCTCCTGGGACTGCCATCCAGTATTCCAAAAAGGGCTTATCTGAATAGCCAGAGATGCCATTTTAAGCTACCAAACTGGACCAAACGCAACTGACACCCAATCACTGCACAGCTTCTAAGGATGATGAAGTGAATCCAAGGAAATGACTAATCTCCAATTACCATATGCATGTCAGCATTGAGACTTGACCAGAAATACTGGATAATAGCAAATGAGCCATTAATGCCTGTCTCAGTTTTATGTGATTAAAATTGGAGGACTAAAGAGAGAAGCTGATAGAATCTGTCAATTGCTAATGTTTTCTCCTAATGGTGCATAAATGGAAGTCTAAAATGCGGTTCTAAATTCTAGATCAACTCTCAGTTTCAGCAGTCCTTCAACAATCCATAAATTATTTTTTCCTTTTGTTTGCTGAGGATTAACAATGTTAATAATGGATAAAACAAACTTTTTATAATTTCACATCCTCTGATGGACTGCTTACATGAAAAATGGCAAAATAAAATCAGGAGAAAGATGTCCTTTTTTCTCTCTTCCAACAAAGCCCATGTGTTAGCGAATTCTGGTATCTTCTCCTGTCAGAACCTATACTATGGGCATCAGTGGGAGTTACCCTCATCTCCCCAAAGCTGATTCCCCACATTCTCTTTATTTCCTACCAAGCCTTCAGGACTTCCCAAGGTAAGAAACCAAGAGTCTCCCATTCTAGAAGCTGACTGACTTAGGCTTGATCCTCCAGATCCTCCAGGTTTAGGTACGGTACTCCAGGACACTGCTCTGTCTGGTCTTCTCACTGACTGTACTTTTTTTTTTTTTTTACCAGAACATTTCTGTTGATTTTCCCCATTGCCTCCAATCCCCTCAATTTGTCCAGTCTTCTTCTCAATGGATATGTTTCTCTGTAAAGCGTCTATCATCTGCCCAGCCACCAACAACTCTCTTTCCTGTGATCACACAGGACTGAGAATACTATTGTACCTGGAGTGTGCAATTACAGAAATGTTCTCTTAAAATGTTGGAGCAGAATCCTGATTATCTTACACAATCTCTGCTACTGACAAGAACCCTATTTCCATCTTCTCCTCAGACTTCATTTTGGGGCATGAGGTCTACAAATTTGTGATAGTTAGCAGAGGACAGAAATATCATTCCTCTGACTGGAAAGCACAGCCTGGAAAACCAGAAAAGACAACTTCTACTAACAGGTTAATCCACTCGTAAGTTATGGGATGGGCACAGCCATGCTGCTCAATTATGCTCACCCATGTACTGTGATGATTCATGACAGCACACCTTCTATAACAAGGTGCCCAAAATTGGTGATCAGGTCACATGTAAAAGGTAGGACCCGGGTTCGATCCCCAGCACCCACATGGTGGCTGAAAACCGCCTGAAGCTCCAATTCCAGGAGAACTCCAGTTCCAGGGGAATCCGAGACCCTCTTCTGACCTCCGCGGCATTGCACGACACGGGTGCACAGACTTGCATGCAGATAGTACATTCATACACATACAGAAATAAATAAAATTAATAAAAAAAATTAAAAGGTAAACAACAAAAAGCTTCTCATATATAGATTCATACAGACATAAGGACATTACCAAAGAATGGAAACATCAGAATTTATTAACAAATGGATTTCTATTGAAGGAATGAAACCAAAAAAAAGACACCTTTCTCCTGATTTCATTTTATCACTGTTCTTGTAGAAAACTTGTCTACTAGATAGTATAGAAATTAATTTTAAAAAAAAAGAACACAGTATTCTCCATTGTTAGACATTATATCTGTAGAGAATAATAAAGTCATCAATATTACAGTACAGTCATTTTAATGTGTAGTTGAAGATTTCCTGTATTGTTTCTTTCAACATTTAAGAAATTACCTCATGGGGCTGGAGAGATGGCCTAGCAGTTAAGAGCACCGACCGCTCTTACAGAGGACCCGGGTTCGATCCCCAGCACCCACATGGTGGCCGAGAACCGTCTGAAACTCCAATTCCAGGAGAACTCCAGTTCCAGGGGAATACGAGACCCTCTTCTGACCTCCGTGGCTTTGCAAGACATGGGTGCACAGACCTGCATGCAGACAATACATTCATACACATACAGAAATAAATAAAATAAAATAAAAACACATACATGAAGAAATTACCTCATGTCAGCATATTTTAGAAATAACTCTATAAGTTAGTTTTGAGAGTCAAAATACCCTTAAATCTGGACTAGCATAAAAAAGTTGTGGAAATTGTAGATAATGATATATTCATAAAAATACAAATGCTGGGCGTGGTGGTGCATACCTTTAATCCTAGCACTCAGGAGGCAGAGGCAGGTGGATCTCTGTGAGTTCAAAGCCAGCCTGGTCTACATAGTGAGTTCCAGGTCAGCTGGGATTTAAAGGAAGACCCTGTCTCGAAAAGATAAAAGAAAAACCAAAAACAAAACAAAAACACAGACACACACAGACAAAAAAAAAAGATATAAAGTATTAATTTAAAATGAATGTGGATTTATTTGGGGGGGGGCAGGGTCTCATACACTCCAGGCTAGCACTGAACTCCTGATTTCCTGTCCCCTACATTTTGAGATCTGGGATTACAAGTATGTATCACCAAGCCCAGCTTAATAAAATGTAGCTTTCGAAGAAAATAAAACTCCAACCTTCATAATATTTGGAGACTAGCTTCAACAATTAGCACTTACACGTCTTGTAGATCCGATGACTAGGCTATCATGTAATAGCTTGCAGTATAGTCATTAATTTAAATATTTTAAGGGTTTATGTTTAGAATTAATTAAGTCTATTATATACAATGATGTTGCCACCAGACCTACACTCAGGAGGCAGAGATGGGTAGGTCTCTGTGAGTTTGAGGCCAGCCTTATCTACATAGCTAATTCCAAGCCAGGGAAGTCTCAGGCCAGCCAAAATAACTTAATATTAGTTTTGATGTTTTTTTTAAGAAAATTTAGCATTGCAGATGAGGAAAAACACAAATTACTAAAAAAAAGTTCTCTTCGAATTTAAAGAACTTGAGATATGTCTTACATAGTACAACCATCACTCCAAAGCTTTCATACTAAAAGCATGGGAACTTGTAAGACTTTAGTCGTTTAATATATTTTGCCCAGAGGACATTAGCAAGCAGCATGCATCAGGTGACAGGACAGTGCTTCTTAGGATCTGGAGACTTGTCAGGCCGCGCAACAAGATCCAATGGACCTGTCTCAATCAAGTTAATTAGAGACATCTGCAGCACAAGGATCAAGCCAAGCTAGCTCTGGCAGCTTATTTGCACCAGAAAAGGTACAACTCATGTGGGAGGTAAGAGAGCTAGAATGACAAACAGATAGCAATCAGTAACATGAGCAGGCAGTCATCTGAGCAGACTCAAAGTTGAAATAAAGCTAGTAGGGCCCAGGGACACAAATGTCCAAATGTGGAGCTGATGAAAAGGCTGAAGGATATTTGAACAAACCTTTGATATGCTTAGCCCTGCAGGAATCTCAACACTGTAAATGGAGCCCCTTCCCCTCCCCCAAGCACCTGCTTGAACTCTTCAGTCACCTATACAATACCCCTGGGGTTGCTCTCATTTATTCCAAGGACCCTGACCAGTGTTTCTCTGCAAACAACTCTGCCCTCTTCCAAGATGTTGTTACTGATGGAGATCTAGTGTTAGAAGTTGTAGCCTTGTATCGCTGACATTGTTTAAAACCTTGCCCCTGGAATTTACACTCCATACAACTCAAATCTTGGCTCTTGAAAGCCACGCTATTCTCATTACCTGCATTCCAGGCCTGGTTTTTAGCAGTCTGGCTCTACTGATGTTCCTCAACTTCGGCTCTTTAGTTTTTTCATTCATCTTCCTTGTTGATATCAATCTGAAGTTTAAGGAAAATGAAAGCGACCGACTTCCTAGGATTCCACTGGTTTTGCATGTCAGTCCACGCCAAGAACAACTCGGTGTTTTCAGTGACCACAATCAGACCATTTTCTCTAGAATGTTACTAGGAATCCTGTCTTGTCTTTTTTTTTATTTTTTATTTTTTTGGGGAGATCTTTTTGAGACAGGGTCTCCTTGAAGTCCCCGGTGTCTTTTTTAACTCTCTGTGTAGATAAGGCTTCCCTTGAATTCACAGAGATCCACCTGCCTCGGCCTCCTGAGTACTGGGATTAAGGTGTGAACCACCAGGCTGGGCTCCCTGTCTTGTTTTAATGTTAGCTATTGCCCAAAGTCAGGCATGAAGACTATGATAGACTTCAATTCTCAAAGCAGAATAAAGCTAGAAATACACTAAGCTTAATATACTCTACATTTGGGGTGAAACAGCTTTCAAAACAAGACACATTCTTCCAACCTCCAGAATATGTTCAAATTTATAAAGTTTAGATTTTTCAGATTTTAACATCTACATAGTTAATATACCGCCGTGGTTGATACATAAATGAGACATTGTAGACTGGTGGCCTGTGAGCCAACTATACCTCCACATTTGTAAATTAAACCCAGCATAATGCTCCAGTCATCTGCATCCAATATTTTTGAAAAACCAGGGATTCTATATAAAGTTGAAATTTCCACATTGTCTTAAAAAATTAGAAGACAAAGCATCATTGTCTGTATATTCTTCCTACATGGAAATAATCCATTGGGATGGATAAACAATTTCCCCTCCGGCAGCATCTCTGCTCACCCAGTGTGTATACAGCTTGAGGTTCTTACTTAGATATCTGCCTGGCTGCACTAGCTATGGAATTTTGCATGCCCTGACAAAGAATCTCTGTCTTTGTCACTTGTCAGAGTTTGCCATGAAATCAATAATATTTTACAGATTGTCTTTCACTTTAAGAAATAGTCATCAGCACAGAACAGTCAGGATAGAGTTTTCAAGGGTTTCAGACAAGAATGAATTCCAATTTTGTATGTAAAAATTTCCCAGTGGATCAGAAACCTTTGTTGAGTTTTCCTCCAAGCATGACTGATACAATACAGGGAGGGGCTGCCATGCAATGGTGCATCTCTGTGTTGGCAATGAGGTATAGTTCAATTGCAATTCATCCATCTATAGCATCCTGGATGGCTTTTTCTTGTGGGAGAACAGATCTCTAAGTCACCAACTGTGTTAAAAAAAAAAAATGTCAGTAATGTTGGTATCAAGTACTGGCTAATGCAAGGAGCAAGGCCTCTACCTAATCTACATTGGAATGAAAATTACTGACATTAGGCCACTGTGTTTCAGAATGAGGCTGGGTGACCAGCCAGATATGAGGAGAAGCCGTGAGAACAGAAAGCATGACTACTCAAGGATATTTTAGCAGAAAGGACAAATTATGATGTATCCTATCTGACAATGTAGGCTCCTAACATTCAAGTGCTCTTATGTTTACATAAAAATCAGCATCTAATAGAACAGTTAATGTCCCACTCCAAAGTAGTGTTAATGCAATCTGAGGCTGCTTTTTCCTTAGACACATGATAGGACTGTGTCTTACTAAATAAATTTCTGAACTAAGATGTTTACTTGACTGGGAAACGACTACTAATGAACAGTTCAAGGATATATCCTCAAGTTACAACCTGTGGCATTTGTTAACACCCCCTCTGTTGAACAAGGTGTCACAGTAGCACAGTGAATAAACAATCCCCCTTTTCCCTTTGTAAGGTATACGGTATTAAATGTTAATAATTAATTTGTCTTTGTGGATTAGCACTCATAAGCTTTACAAACTGGTTACTGGTACCACCTTCTTGCACCCTTGTGAGGCGGCTAATCCTTTCAAAGGCTTCACACTCCACAGCTATCAGTATCACTGACCTCTGTGAGATAAGTGTGAAACAGGCAGATGGTTTCTAGTACTCTGTAATGCCTCATGAAAATTTAGCATAGAAAACCATATTAGGGCTTTGATGGTGAATGGAGGACTACGTGAACTTTCCAAGAAATTCAAGAGAAACAAAATGCCAACAGATTCGGAGGCTTTCGGTGGCACAATATTTTCAAAGTGCTTTAAAAACTATGTTAATCTGCTGCATTGCTAAAGGGGAACAGGGCCTGAAAATCCAGTATAATTTGAAGGGCTGTGCAGGGACTACATCAGCAGTTCGATAACCTTGCATAAGACATGTATCATAAGACAGATTTGTATAGAGTATCCACAATCTGATTAAATACTTCTCGGGATGGCAAACCCATTTATACCATTGCAAGCAGGAACCCTGGTGGATTGCACTTCCTGAGATTATCCTACTTCGGAGTTGCGAAATGCACAGGCTCAATGGTTTTTGGAACAATGGGATGCTTATAATTAATATCGATACCTTCTAGAATCTCAACAAATGTCTAATGTCAAAATATTACACAAGAGTGAATTTCAAACTGTGTTCATGTTTTTCACAGCACGGTACCTGTTTGAAATGGTACAGTTGGAAAAATCAATAAAACATGAGATGGAAGATATCAGGGTGTCTGGAGAGTTTTTAAAGAACTACGCTCAAGAGCAAAACAAAGTACATAATACTTACAATGGAAGTATGTAAACCTTTACAAGTCTATATTTTCATAACTCCCTCATGAAGCACAAGCCCAGCACTGTTTTACTGATAAACAAAGCCATCAACTGGATTCTTTAGAGTTTCAAAACAGACCATTCCATGCCTGCTCTTTCTCCCCTCTGGTTTAATTAACTATAAAGTAAATGAAAATGACTAGTTCAACAAGAATATCAGAGTAGAATTTGAGGGAAAACACTTCATTACCTTTCTGTCAAGTTCAACTCAGAATTTTCAGGACCACAAGCTTCTGGTTCTAATTCCTTGCAGAAATACTTTATGTTTAGTCTACTTACCTGCCTGTAAGATGTTTATTTTCATACACACATCCATATGCACACACATGAACACATCTAAACTATGTTGTTATACTGTGTAACAGAAATCTATGTTTTTCATGTTGTTATTTCCTGATTCCTATAACAAATGATCTGATTTAGTTCACGAATAAGAATCAGACATCATGAAATCACTAGAACTTATACAGTCTAAAGAACAGTGAGCCAACCAATGGGGCTGGGGAGACTGCTCCATCAGAATTTCAAAGGGAGGCTATTAGCCTACCAAGAGAAAGTTTTTTCTTGATTAAAAATCTAAGGAGGTCCTTTCCTAACACCTTGATAAAAAAATAAAAATAAATAAAAATAAAAATCTAAGGAGGAGTTGGAGAGATGGTTCAACAGTTAAGAACACTTGCTGCTCTTCCAGGGGACCCAAACTCAGATCCTAACCTCCACTCTGGACCCAAGTTCAGTTCCTAGCACCCAAATCGGGTTGCTCACAATCCCTTAACTAGAAGTGCAGGAGATCCAGTACCCTCTTCTGGCCTCTATGGATATACACACATATGGTGCACACACTATACACACATAGAAACATAAACATAAATGTGAAAACAAAGGAATAATTAAATCTTTTTCTTTTTTGGTCTTTTCAAGACAGGGTATCCCTGTAGCCCCAGCTGTCCTGAAACTGGATCTGTAGACCAGGCTGGCCTTGAACTCACAAAGATCTGCCTGCCTCTGCCTCCCTCCCTAGTGTTAAGATTAAAGGTGTGCACCACCACTCCTGGTTTAATTAAATCTTTTTTTTTTTTAAAGTTAAAGTGAATGTTATGATGCATGACTTTAATCCCAACACTCAGGAGGTAGAGGCACGAAGACTTCTGTAAGATCAAGGCCATATTGGTCTACATAGCAAGGTCCAAGGCAGCTGGGGCTACTAGGAAGACCCTGTTTCAAAAACAAAACCAACCCACCAAGCAAACAAGCAAATGAACAAACAATAAAATAAAATAAAAATAAAATTAATATAAGAAAGTTAATGAATAGATCAATGTGCATATGAGATATCAAACACGATAACAGAAGTATTTTTTTTAATTTTAATTTATTTATCTTCTATGTGTATGAATGTACTGTCTGCATGTAGGTTTGTGCACCCGTGTCGTGCAATGCCGTGGAGGTCAGAAGAGAGCGTTGGATTCCCTTGGAACTGGAGTTACAGACGGTTTTCATCCGCCATGTGGGTGCTGGGGATCGAACTCGGGTCCTCTGCAAGAGCAGTCGGTGCTCTTACCGCTAGGCCATCTCTCCAGCCCGATAACAGAAGTATTAAACTATTTAATGACATGGGGCTGATGAGATGACTTAGTGGGCAAAACCTGAGGAGCTGAGTTCGATACCAGGGACCCACACAATGGAAGGAGAGAACAGACTCTTGAAAGCTATTTTCCTCTGACCTCCACAAGCATACCATGTATGTCACAATACACACACACTGGGGAAAAAAATTCTTAAGG
Organism: Rhizomys pruinosus; assembly: GCA_009823505.1. NCBI lineage: Eukaryota > Metazoa > Chordata > Mammalia > Rodentia > Spalacidae > Rhizomys > Rhizomys pruinosus. The sequence continues at coordinate 1,170,851 of VZQC01006693.1, read as the reverse complement.
CATTTTTCCCTCTTAAAACAGATTAAGAACTTAGAATTGATTGGAAAAACTCTTCTCTTTCTAGATTATAGTTTCAGGTTGGGCTATAGAAGAGCAGAAAAATGACACTGGACAGCGCCATCTATCAGGTATCACGGTTCTAGAGCACGGTCTATAGTGGACTGCTCTGCAACTGCAGAAGCTCTAGCAATTGCATTGATTATATTTCAGCCATCCTTGGTTTATTAGCACCTTTCAGAGATACTATTTACAAAGCTTTCTTTCCTAATGTAAGCCTACTTTCATTGGTCATTGCCTAATAATAATAGCCAAGCCACTGTTGACATTGGTCAGGTGTAACTCTTGACTAATTCCTCTCTCTAATTCCTTTTTATGAGATGGTTCCTAGCTGACTGATGCAAGCCACAATATACGAATGATAATTTTTAAGTTAGGTAAAAGTAAGTATATCTAGACCTTTAACTGTATAGTCATTTATTTGCTAAATTATGCAAATCAGTTTACCCTAAATCAAATAGTTACCTACTCTAAAGAGAGTTCCCTTCCGTTTTAAAGCTCACTTTAACAAGCCATCAATCAGAAGCTAATATTTAGAGGTAGCATAACTGATTGGTAGCAGTGGGATTTCTGGCCATTTTTAGTGATAACCACTAAAATACAGGAGGAGGCTTTCAAGCCCTAGGAAAGAAAGTTCCTGACAAAAACCCCTGACAGATATATAATGCTGTGCTAGAAATACCACTCATTATGTCACACCTAATAATCCACATGTGCCTCATTACACAGCTGTTTGTGTTACACCCTGTTGCCACAGAAGCTCCCAGCTTCTGCTCCTGATCCAGCGATTAATATGCATATCAAGCACAGTGGCCATCATCTACTGAGAAGAGAAGGGAGGCTGGAGATGTGCGGACAGAAGACTCTCAGCATTATTCAGGAATGTTTGGTTGCTTGCTCAAATTCATCAGTAACAAAGGGCCTATTTCCCAAAGGTTTATACTGTGTAATTAGCAGCAACAAACACTGCCCCAGCTCAGGTCAACCTGTGGGATTAGTTACAAAGGTTTTGTAAATTTCAGAAGATATCTACACAGATGTCAGGAAAACACACACACACACACACACACACACACACACACACACACCACACATAGTACAGCGTAATGGATGCAGCCACAACCATTAAGTAGTTTAGGATTTGTGAGACTCAGACAACCAATACGTTTTATAGGGGAAGTCATAAAAGTCAGATAGGAAAAAATATATAGCATGAAAGTTGCAAGCTTCCAGACAGCATGTAAAAAATGCAGAAAAGTGGCAGAGGCAAAGGAAGAAACATACCAACTAGAGCTCATCAGTCTTGATAAATAAGACAGGGTCACCTGAGTTTACTTCTGGACCCAACAGAATTCCCTTAGTATCTAATTATTTTGTTGAAAGATTGAATCTTTTCATGTCCCCATTTACTGTTGTCATTAGATTGTTCATACTTCATTACTCTGTTTTCTAAAATGAAACTTTCATTTTATTTATGGAAGTTCTTTTTTCCTTTTAGCAACGCTAGCCTTTCCATCAGGAAAGTATACCAGCACCAAAGACATGCAAATAATTTTTGACAACTCAAACTGACTAAAAGGCTCAATTTTAAGAAAGGAATTTTAATTTGGATTAAAAGAATACTTTATAAGTGCTTGGGTCTGGAACGGGCTTACAAATAAAAGTTAAAGCTAATGACCTTAACTTAAAAATCAAGTCAGTCCACTTTGCTGGGGTTTGTTCATATATGATGAACAGCACTGTTCATTTCTTAGGATGATTATTACTGTTTAAGCAGTTTGGTAGTTTTCAATTCAGAAGTCAAAACATTGTGTTGGCTGCCAATACAAATAATTAATAAAACAGCTCTAACCCGAGGGTACATATGGAAGCAAGTGCATAAAAAGCAGCACTTCCTTCTGCATCTGGTGCTAATTAAAATCTGATCAGAGTAATAATTGAGCAGTGCCCAGGCTATCCTTAATTCTTCTTGTCAGGTTTCAATTGTTTGACACAAAAGCACTGACCTCAATAAATGAAAACACATTAAAAAATCTAAATTATAACTATCTGTATCCAGGCCAACAAGTGATTGACTGTCCCTGTGGGTTTTGGGGTGACATGAGATGGATTTGGGGTAATATGAAAACCAAAAGTGTTCTAGCAAGTTCTCACTTCCACTTCTGAAACAAAAGCATTCCTGGGACTTTTATTCAGAGGCATTCTTCATTAAATACAAACACAAAATCAAATACTCCCTCCCTATATAAATCCCACTTGAACTGAGAGAATAATATATTTCCTAACAAAGTTATGGATGTGTGTGTGTGCCAGGCATTCTGTTAAGAGACTCACAGGCTGTTGAAGTCCTTGCAGCTTCCTGCAGTAGAATAATTATCTGCCCCATCTTCCAGATAAAGAAACTGATTCTCAGGCTCTGACTCCAGAGCCCAAGGTCATAATTTATCACACTCCATTAAAGTAAGGAGAAAAAGGAGCACATACCTATATATTTTGAAAAACAAGAAAAAAAAAAATACAAAGAATTTCCAGCAAAGAGTACTTGTACTCTCTGAAATACCTTTTTATAAAATAAGAAAAATACCAAAGTTCATTTTAAATAGTACTGATTTATTTTAGGATGTAAAAGCTAAATACTATGAAAGTACCTGGTTATATTGGATTAAAAAGCCACAGGAAAAAAATCAAAATAATGCATATCTATATCCAAAGTATTCTTTTTTTTTTTTTTTTTTTTTTTTTTTTTTTTTTTTCGAGTCAGGGTCTCCCTGTAGTCCCAGCTGCCCTGGAACTTACTCTGTAGACCAGGCTGGCCTTGAACTCACAAAGATCTGCCTGCCTCTGCCTCCGAAGAGCTAGGTATATCCAAAGTATTCTATAGCTATGCTTTTTATACATAAGTTCTAGTTATAATTGGAAAGCCAACATGTTACTACTTTGATATAACCATTTAATGAAACATACACTGTGCTCCAATTGAATATTTTTTCTAGCAATCCATGTATTGCTAGAACCATTCATAGTTTTTATCCACTCAGTTCTTGGTATTCTATTTCAGATTCAACTCAGTGACATTTTTTGTTGCCTACTACTTCTTGCTTGTGAATGGTTTCATGAAAGAGACAAGAAATACCATCAACTATAACATACGATAAGAGAATAAAAGAGTTCTATTTTTGTAAAAATGGAATACACAAAGCTTTTATTAACACTTCTTAGGCTCTGTAGAAATCAAGACTAATGGGATATGGTTGGGGAAGGTAAGATGTTTCATAGACCAGTTGTGTCAATGCCTAACTCCTTTTGATAAATGAATTGAAGGCAAATGAAACACTGAAAGGGAGCATCACAGTGGCCTTCTCAGAAAAAGGCACAATGTAAGCAGAGCCAGGAGCTGAGACAGTGGGAAGACTGGGAATGATGGGAAGAGTAGGGTGGGTAAGGCGAGATGAGCCCTACATCAGGAGCTAGGCTAGAACAGTATTGAAGGCACACCTCAAGAACCAGCCTGACCTTGTGGGTGGTGGTCTAGCCCCAGGCTTAGAAATACTGGAGACTGACTGCTACTGGTGAGGTAGACAGTGCCTTACTTCTGATCTCTAGCTGGCCTGACTGGACTCCAGAGGAGGAATTTGCACTGAAAGGACATTTGAGTACAAATGCTTGCCTGGATAGAACTTATCTATGGCAGAACACATGAGATCTGGGGGTTGGAGGGATATGGACGGGGGAGGGGTCTAGACTTGATTAAGAACTGTTGCAATGAAATGTTGTATAAAACTTGATTAAGAATAGTGGTATGGGGGGGTGGAGAGATGGTCTAGCAGTTAAGAGCCCCGACTGCTCTTGCAGAGGACCTGGGTTCGATCCTCAGCACCCACATGGCAGCTGAAAACCGTCCTTAACTCTAGTTCCAGGGGAATCCGACACCCTCTTCTGACCTGGGCGGCACTGCACGACACAGGTTGCACAAACCTACATGCAGACAGTACATTCATACACATATGAAAATAAATAAAATTTTTAAAAAATTGAAAAAAAGAATAGTGGTATGAACTATTGACAGGCTTCAGTCTCCCTCTGTATCCTTTTTTGCTACATATATAGATATGGATATATAGATATGGATATATGCATATATCTGTGTATACACAAATATTAAAAATGCTCAATAAAATTTTAATCCTGTCTCAAAAAGACCAAAAAAACAAAAAAGAAAAAATGTTTTTTGTTAGATGCTTCATCATAGCCATGCAAAAGTAACTAAGAAGTGGAGCATGGTGGCACACACCTTTAATCCCAGCACTCAGGAGGCAGAGGCAGGAAGATCTCTGTGAGATGGAGGCCAGCTTGGTCTATACAGCAGCAAGTCCAGGCCAGCTGGGGTTACAGGGAGACCCTACCTCAAAATTAAAAAAAAAGAAAGTGACTAACACATATGGTCCATCACAACAGAGTTCTAACCCTGAGAAAGTCCATTATCTTTCATAGTGATAAATACATAATGTTATAGACAACAGGCACTTTTACAAAACCAAAGCGTGCTTATTATTTTTAATTAAATTCAGCAACATGCTTACAGACATTACGTTAGTTAAGGAATGAAAAATTTACCTTTCAATAGTCTTCTACCTAGAACATATTCGATTTAAAAAGAAAAAAGGAAAAAAAATGATTCTTTTGCAGAACTAAAGAGTGAGAAGTCAATGTCTTTTGCACATGCCCCCCTCCCATGCTGGGTCCTCCCAGCCTATATGTCAGGAAAGCACCAGAAACAAATGCAGGCTCCATCCACTGGCAGCTGCCAGGGTGATCAAACAGGAATTCCCCTGGGCCTTGTCATGACATCATCTGTGCAGTGTAGCCTAGGATGGCAGAAAATGAAGCTGATATTTATACAAGGTGTTAGAGGAGGACCTTCCTGTGCCAGCTCAAGGTAACAAAATGTAAGTCAAAATCATCTGACAGGGTTTGGTCTCCCTCTGTATCCTCCTACTCCTTTTTTGGATATATATATATATATATATATATATATATATATACACACGCACACACACACACACACACACACGCACACAATATGACACTAACAGAAAAATAAATTGAAAAGAGCACTGAGGCAAAGTGTATTTCACGCACTAATGCCAATGTTTCATATCTCATGAACCTCGGGAAAACAATTCGTAGAACTAATTAGTTTACAGTGTTTAAGCAGCTTGTTCTTCGTCTTTAATCTTCTTTATGTAATACTGTGAACAAAGCCATATTATCTTCTGATTTTTTTATACAGTTTAACAAATATAATCTCCCTTTTCTTTCTAGAGATTACTTCATTTAGACATCAAACTATGTTGTTGTTTTCACCCCCTGGGAAAAGGGATAGCAATAAATTGACATCTATTCGCCTATGTCTCAATGGTCTACCAGATCCACCCAGGCCCTAATCCTCTTTGTTGTTATGGAATCCACCTGGCTTAATTATATTTACAGTTTTTCAACTATACCGCACAGAGCATGCAGGTTTTTCCTGAACTGTTCACATCTTCCTGAATCCTAGCTATAAGTCACACCCTAACTGCTGTCTCCTTCTCAGATTCTGGATGATAACAGGCACTCTTGCCTGACACACAGCATTAGGTTCTTAAAGAATATAGCCCTGATAAATCTCCTCTCAGGTATAAACATGATTTAACAGAACTTACAACCAAGTCCAAGTGAATGGAAATAGATACAGGTGCCACAAATTAGAGGGAAAAACAAAAAACACCTTTGGAAACTTTTATACTAAAATATGACTCACACATGACTTTTCAAGACAACAATCCGTTATTGTGATTTGTATTCTAGACAAGTGTTTAATTGCTAATTGTTATAAGGCTAAGATACATGCTTTGGTATAGTAAAAATGTAGGCAACTGAAATCCAAGATTCATTAAGGCTAGTGCTGGAATACTGATATTCTCTTCCTGGGTACTATCCACACATACAACGAAGACTTTGAGGCCGTTTTCAGGTGGCAGAAACCCTACGTCAACTTTTATTTATTCATGCGAATCCAAGGAAATTTTAATAGTCTCAGTAAAACATAGTATTTGATGCAAACTTTCATTTTTGCTTGCTTGAAAACTGTTGGCAGTCCCATGGTAGTGATCTACCTTAAAGTTCACTCTGTCCTTAATTGTCAAACAGATTCATGGTAACTCCTAATTAGTGCAAAACAGGTAACACAGCTGCGACTCTACAACCGCTGGACACCTTTAGCATCTATATGAAGCTGTGGAGCCCTCTCTGCTCTCTCCCAAGGTTAATGGTTGCTAGTCTTATGAGAATTATGGAATAGTTGCCCACAGTGAGGGAGAATGCCTGGCTCTTCAAACCTCTGCTCCTATTGCTAATGGAGTCAGCAGAAGTTAGCTGTCAGGTTCCAGTAATAACACAAAAGAAAATTCTCACTGCACAGCCTCCAAATAGTGTTGAGATCTGTTTCAGAACTCATGTATAAGATTTAAATGGATCCATCACAACAACATTGTGGATAAGGTAACAGAATGAAAGGAAACCCAGGGTAGCATCAGACAGGCTCTTGAGAGTTCTCCTTTAAGATGCATAAAACCCAATGGCATTAACTACACTTGCCCCTAGGTTTCTCTTCAAGAGCACTGGAAGTAAGATCACTGAGAATCCCAGCCTGGCCATGTATCAGGTCCAAGAACTCAGGCAAATTAATAAAATGTGATGATGGTGAAGGATTAAGTAGATAAACGTGAAAGCAGGGCATCTAAGTGAAGTCCTAGGAAGAGGTAGTTGTGATCGTCATGATGACTTTTCATTTGCATCCCTAGTCTGCGAGGTGAGGGATGTTTGCTCACAGGTATATTAAGGGCCCAAGCAAAGTGTGTACCCAAAAGGAAACATGTCCGTAAAATACACATGTCAGTGAGAATCAAGAGGAGAAATATAACATGTTCAGTAAAAAAAGAAAAACACAAGGAAATGTCAAGAGAAACAGAATAAAATAGATTTTTTAAAGGTGCAGGAAAGATTTGAATTTTGAATCCTATCTTTTTTCTTTGATTCAAATTGCTTTTCTGCACCTCCGCTCCGTCTGTATTGCATGAGACCGAATCTTAACCCAGCTTTTACTTTCCGTAGTCCCAAGGTAGAGATAACTTAGGGGGAAAAAAAGAAAGAATGAAAAAGCCCCTTCTTAGCTATGAAGAATGAAAAAAAGGCCATGTTAAAATGCAAATTCAGCGTAAAAAAAAAAAAAAGAAAGCAAGACTATGCACACACTTCACAGCAGTGAATTCTCAAGCAGAAGTGGGAGCCAGCAAGCAACCCCCTGAGGTGTACTAGCATAATGCAAGTGTTTCGAGTTTGCTGGATGACAGATAAACAGCAAGCCCTGTTACTACTGAATGAAGCTTTCCCTTCTTTTCAGGGCAGAAAATGTTTGTGGTAGAATTGGTCCTGCAGAAAGAGGGAATTGATCTGTTAGCTTTTTGTGTTGGGCCAGAAATAATTATTACCATACCTATTTCCCATGGATTACGCTCAAAATACAGATACTCACTTATTCTGTCTTTATACTATGGGGAACTAATCAGAACCAGGGTTTGCTTCACTGACTCTCACTTATTTTAAAAGTCAGGCTTAGTAGGAAGGAAAAGTCAAAGAGATGGTCCAAAAAAGGATGAAATGTTCAGTCTGGGTAAGCAAACACCGTTTCAGAATAAAGTGCTCAACAGGTTTCAACCTCACCTTCTACTGGTAAGAATTCATTCTGCAATACATCTTTTTTAGGCTCTATCTTCCTGTGCTTATTTTCAGTAGGGGATGGCAAATGATTTGTTTTCTACTAAATCTCACAAACTGGATACTGAAGTGAAGGTGGCATATTAAGATGCCCTTAAACTTTCAGACTCACCGTTAAATGGTGCTGAGGCAATGTCAAATGCAGAGTGAATGCTGTGTAATTTCTACTTAGACCAGGAAGAAAAGGGAGGTTCTCACAAGCAAAATGACATTAAAGGCTTTACATTAAAATACAGTGTGACCACTACTGATTCATCTTAGTTCAAATCAAATTGTAGTCATCTGATAGTTGTGAAATCACAAACAAGAGAACAATAAATCAGATGATTCCTGAGTGTTAATATAAAAGACTCCCATCCCTACCCCTCAAATACCCTTCCAAATTCAAAGATCAGCATGCATTCTTTTTTTTTTTTGCTTTTTTTTTTTTTTTTTTTTTTAGTCTTTTTTTGAGACAAGGTCTCCTGTAGTCACCAGCTGTCCTGGAACTCACTCTGTAGACCAGGCTGGCCTTGAACTCACAAAGATCGCCTGCCTCTGCCTCCACAAGTGCTAGGATTAAGGCGTGCGCCACCACCGCCGGCAAAACTCAGTGATTTTAATACTCACTTTCCCTCCAGTATTAGACATGGCCAGAACTATTAAAGATTAGAAGGCACTACCATGTCTTTGAGTATTTGTCAGAAACAAGACATTCACATAAGAAAGAATCAGATGATATTTAAATATATATATATATATATATATTGGCTGCAAGTATGTAAGTGTACTGGTTATGCAATACCCACAGAGATCAGAAGAGGGCATTGGAGCCCCTGGAACTACAGTGATGGATGGTTGTTATCTGCCATGTGGGTGCTGGGAATTGAACCTGTGTCCTTTGCAAGAGCAGCCAGTGCTCTTAACCACTAATCTCCAGCCCCCTAGATCATTTCAAGGCAATGCTGAGTGGAACAATGAAGATTTCTTTGGGTAATACAGACAAATATTAGGCTACAAAAAATTATCTTAGATTACAAAATTGTAGGAACTTCTAGACTTGAACCATATTCACTTTCCTCTCCTTCTAGGCAAAAGAGCTTATTATATATCCTTACTATCTTGTAATCAGGCAGGGCTGTAAAAAGAATGAATGCATATTACTGATGACAAAACTTTCAGACTGAAATAGCTTCTATCACTGAGTCATACACAATTACCTGCCATAATAAACACTGTCAAGCCCATGATCTCCTCAGGCTATTTGCTACTGTAGTTTAACTGTTCCTGTCCTGACAGGAGATTATATATATATGGCAGAGAAAAATCATCTCTGAATATGGTCTCCTATTGAGGATTTCCTCAACGTGTTTACTTGGGTCTCCTCCCTTGACTGTGACTAGTCCAGTTTCAGCCTCCAGTTGCTCATGTGACTCTAGCAAATGGCTGTCTGAGCATTCTAAGATTACATCAGTCTCTCATCTCTATTTCAAACAGCAGGTAAATTTCCTTGACAGAAAAGGTCAGAGCACACTCCTTAACACGTCCCAAGTCCCATTGTGACCTCTTTCTGCCAGTGGTGTTCTGCCTGCTAGCTACCATTACTGTCACTAGCACCCTGACTGAACTACATTCTGCTCCCCTCCACGAACTGTTACCTCTGCTTCTATCTGTAACAGTCACCACTCCTCCCTTCTACCCCTAGTGAAGGCCTAATCAATTTTGGCAAGGTTCACTTCCACCATGAGACCTTCCATTTCTCTCTTCTCCCTTGGAAATTTGCACATTCTGTTTCAACACACTGGTCTTTCAAAACTGTTTCTTGTTTCCTCCCACTAGACAGTGAGTTACTCAAGGCAGGGACAGATTAGCTTTCATTTCCTCCAGAGTACATATCAGAGTATCTGACAAACATTTTCTAGTTGCAGAAATAATGAATGGGTAAAGGGATGGGGTGAAAGAGGCATGGATGGGTGTGCTTCTGATGGTATTGGGCAGAGGATAACAGTAGAGAAGAGGTTGGCTGGATGATGTAAAACAAAACTTTAAATGGCTAGGGTGGCGTCAAATTATAAAGCATGGGATAAGGTGACAAGAAATCATTATAATTTATTGAGCAGATAAATGACGGAAATTTTGTTTTGGCCCATGGCATCTTGTGCCCTAAAAGACAGCTACATTTATGCCAATCTTGTTACCCCTTTGACTATTAAATGCCTTGAAAACAGGGGCTTTATCTTAATAATGTTTGTATCCCCTTTAGCAACAAGCAGTTTGTATAACAGGTGCTGACAAATGTTGGATGAATTTAATTTTATAAAGATTATTCCCTCTGCTGTGAGGCTAAGCACACTATTACATTATATGCAACATCAGATGGGAGATGGACTTTAAAGGGGTGGCAGCTATGGAAAATCAGAAAAGGAAATTCAGGGTCAAGCAGCCCAATCCCATCATTTGTTCTGGGTAACTTTTCGGTTCACTAATCATTTATTAACTATTTTTATGTTTGTAAATTAGTTTCATTATATGAGACAACACTGTTCTAAAGTTTATTTAGTCAGCTACTTAATAGGTCTGATTTATATTACCTTTTATATCTTAATCCCTCAAGTCAAAGATGATGAAGGAGGTAAGTGTTCCTTCTGCCTCTTTGATTCTCCAGCTACCTCTCTGGTTACTGGAGATCAGAAAAGGTTTACAGGAGCCCCTTCCCTTCTCCTATAAGAACTTTATAAAACCATGGATGTAAGCAAGGAATTCTACAGGCTTCTAATTATTTTGTGTATCCCAAGTCAAAACCAGAACTCCATTGAAAAGCTAGACTTGGTTTTTGTTTTGTTTTGTTTTGTTTTTTTGGTGTTTTTGAGACAGGGCCTCCCTGTAGCCCCAGCTGTCCTGGAACTCACTCTGTAGACCAGGCTGGCCTTGAACTCACAAAGATCCGCCTGCCTCTGCCTCCCAAGTGCTAGGATTAAAGGCGTGCGCCACCAAGCCTGGCTAGACTTGGTTTTATCAGCATCTTCTTCGGGCATTTTCACACTGAGCTAATGAAAATACGCACATAAAGGAAACCTCTAGAGTGAAAACAGACAATCTTTTTAAAGATAATGGCCATAGCCTGAACTTCAGGGTTTCAACCCTACATCTGTCAGAGTAGAATACGTATTTGAAATAGAACTCAAAATATACATTATATAGCAATTATTATTATTATTATTTTTTTTTTTTGGTCTTTTCGAGACAGGGTTTCCCTGTAGCCCCAGCTGTACTAGAACTCACTCTGTAGACCAGGCTGGCCTTGAACTCACAAAGACCCACCTGCTTCTGCCTCCCAAGTGCTAGGATTAAAGGCGTGCGCCACCACGCCCAGCTAGCAATTATTATTGAAACATTCAATATGCCATCTAATCTATAGCAAACTCAAGTATAAGACTAGATAAACTTCATATAGAACTCCACAGATTTACATTTTCTTTAAAATTAAGAGAATACCTGAAAATTTGTTTTTTATTTTTATTGAACTTCTGTGTATTTTACACACAACATCTTAATCATCTGTACACCGCCGCCTCCCCATTGGCGCCCACCAGATTTCATGCATTCTGTCATTTATGTTAAGGCCTATGTTAGTGTTCCCTGACAGCCCTCGGTCCACGTTCATCCACTGGGGTCTAGCCAGCCTATCTGAAGTCTCAGCTCTTCTTCCCCCAGTGGTGATCAGCTTCCCAAAAGTTCTTCAGCTAAGATTAGTCTGGTACCTAGTTCTATAGTTCTATGCTGGGTTTTTGGTTTTTGTTTGTTTGTTTTGCCTGTTTGTACTAGTTTTGTCCAGACTCTGGTTTCTCTTCAGGTCATATAAATCTCTTGCCTTTAACTGTAAAAGTATTTTTTCACACAACTCATTTTATTGCATCCTAACTCTGAGGAGCATTATGGACTTTTTTTTTTTTTTTTGGTCTTTTCGAGACAGGGTCTCCCTGTAGTCCCAGCTGTCCTGGAACTCACTCTGTAGACCAGGCTGGTCTTGAACTCACAAAGATTCGCCTGCCTCTGCCTCCCAAGTGCTAGGATTAAAGGCGTGCACTACCACGCCCGGCCTTGCATTATGGACTTAATTTGACTCTACCTGCCCATTCACAGTCTAAAAATCAAACTTTTATCACTAATGCAGAACATAATCAGTTTTTCATACCATTTTGTGTGTGTGTGTGTGTGTGTGTGTGAGAGAGAGAGAGAGAGAGAGAGAGAGAGAGAGAGAGAGAGATAGAGAGAAAGAGATTTCTCCCAGGGCAAGAACCATGTACAGAACAGTGCTCTAAGTGGCCCCGAAGGACCTGGGTCTCTCCCCCCCACCCCTCTGATTTCTTGTTTATAGTTCTCAACAATAACTGAAAAATAACTCTCAACAAATAACTTGAAAAATGTACAAAAAATGCTTCATATGAATCATGCATAGAGAAAACTTACCTGGCATAAGAAATATTGTAAAGCCCCTGAAAACCCTGGGCTGTTTGTTACTGTAGCATAACTTTTCCTGCTCTAGCTAATGTATGAATATCAGGGCAGGGGCAGCCTATCTCTGAACATGGTCTCATATAGAAGATCTACACAGTGTCTTTGCTTGAGTCTCCTTCCCCCTTGCTGAGAATATTCCAACTTTCTGCCTCTAGTAGCTCTAATCAGATTATTCCAAACTTGGATGCAGTCTCTCATTTAGGAAGATGTTCTTCAACACATCAGCTTACTAAGTTTTATAGACCTAGCTAAAATGATAAAACCCAAAGTGATCTACTTTCCAGGATCCCTCAGCTATGGTAAAAGTATGAGACTCCAGCTTCCATGTATAGCTTTCCTGAGCTTCAGGGGACAGGTCAACAATGAATGTCAAACTCTATTATCCCACGATACCCATTTGTAAATACTAAGTCTGCTTCTTGTAACTTATGTACTTGAATATCCTTTCTCACTAGACTCAGACAGGTTGGTAATTAGTACATAGTGAACTGTGTTTTCTAGCCACATTTTTCAGTTAAAATACTTTATATTGTAGTATACTTATCCTCATTTAAAATAAAAATAGTCAAGCATTTCTTGACCCCTGATCCTGCAGCTCTCTTAGATGTGGTCCTGTCAGAGAGCGGTTACAATGCTCACCTCATCTTCCAGGAAAGACAGGTCACAAATGCCTGTATCCCAAAGTCCATTATATATAGGAGTTCACTGCAGAGGCTGAGGCAGGGGTTCAAACCATTGATCTGGGACTGTTACTACATAGCTGAAGAATGCTGCTACAGGTTAAAAAAAATCTGGGTGTACAGTCACAAGGAAGACAGAGAGTCAAATTCCTCTTTATTTGCTGGGCCACCATTCAGTGGGCGAAAAGAAATGCAGTACCAGCTCCCCTTCTGCGTACCTCAATCCCTCTGTAGCTTGGCCATTCTAACATATATGGTACCTTGCAGAGATGCTACTCTTTCCGCATCTGAAAGAGGGTGAGGTTTCATCAACCCTTTTACTTGATAATTTTGAAATGTTGCATCCAGCTCTGTATTTGCTTAAAGCCTGACAGCACATTTATCATTTATTCATTCAAACCACATGTTGACAAGAACTGGTTTATGAATTAGAAAGAACATGTGTTATCAGGATTCACCTATAAAGTGTACAGGGACTCCTGGCTTGGTCAGCACTGGGCACTGGCTTTCCCACCGCATCCAAGATAATAGCTGGAAGATAAGCCTCCACCTCTGGGTACATGGAAAATCTTGACATGTCTTGTGTTCCAGGTAACAAGACTCCTGAGTTCTAGATTGTCCTTAATGGGAATACATAGAGCTTTCATTACGTATTTTCTTTTTTTCTTGGTGACTATTTAAAGGAAGGCTGCTTATATAAATGACAGTCACCCACTTTAGAGTGAGTGAAATGAAATAACTGGAAATTAGAAAACTATTCTGTAGAGTCTTTTATAAGTCATATTTGTGTCTGTGTGCTGTGTGTGTGTGTGTGTGTGTGTGTGTGTGTATCAGGGTGGGCATGTAGAGGTCAGAGGACAATTATCAGGAGCCCATTCTCTCCTTCATATACATCCCAGAGACTGAACTCAAGTCATCAGCCTTGGGGGAAAGTCCCTTTACCTGCTGAGCTATATTGCTGGCCCATCGGTTTAGTTTTATATCCATGTACATGTATCATAAGGTGGGGGGGCAGAACAGTGTCATTCTGGACTTTGTACAAATGCTTCAAAGACTATATCTAAACTGTAGGGCACAGTTAAGAGTCATATGTCATCCCTATCTTATGATCACTATTCAACCAGAAAGATCCTTACCTCCTTCAACGTTGGAAGGTGGAAATTAAAATAATAATAATAATAATAATAATAATAATAATAATAACATGTTTTCAAAGAAAAGAAAGTTACTTCCCCCTAAGGACTATTCAGCACTTCAAATAAATACATATTATTTCATTTATCTACTGTGATCATCTTACTGTCTGTCTTCAATGGGACTCAAAAAGCTTCAGGAATTTATTCCATTATATCATTCACCGGTCCTCCCAAAACAAAATTAGACTTTAGTGTGTAGGCCCTCAGTTTCACTCTGAAAGAAAAAAAATTAGCCTAAAGCTCTAAGCTTGTGTTATGAATACATCACAAGAAATATATATTTTAAGAAGAAAGGAAAAGTTACGAAAACAAACGAACAAACAAACAAACAAACAGATGTCAAGCCATCAACTGGGGAAAGGTAAATATATTCTATTTGTTACTTAATGTCCCCCTGAAATAATTACTGTTATTTGTTCATTTTCTAGAGCCCATACAATAGTTGTGTCTTTATCTTTTAACAACCAAATACTTTTCAGTAAAGAAGAGATAAAAGACCAACAAAACCTTTGTTCTCCCTTCAGACAACCAACCCCAAGGCCCGTTTTATCTCTAGAATTGTTATCCGAAGTGAATTACTGATAAGAAAAATTAAAGACCCAGACTGAATCTGAGGTAATTGTAGAGTGTTGCCCCCAACTTGTTTCTGTTTGTGGGCTGGACTAAGAATCATTACATTCCTACCTACCAGCTAGTTCAGGAAATGAAAGAAAGGTGCCTAGATGGCTGAGAGGTTGAAGAACTTTCCCAAGAAGAAACATCAAGTCAATAACAAGATTTGGAAAAAGAAAGGCATACATTTACAATGTGCTGACTAGAATTTGCAAACCAAGAGGCAGGAGAATATTCACTTGTCCTTTTAAGAAGCC
This sequence comes from Rhizomys pruinosus, assembly GCA_009823505.1. Classification (NCBI taxonomy): domain Eukaryota; kingdom Metazoa; phylum Chordata; class Mammalia; order Rodentia; family Spalacidae; genus Rhizomys; species Rhizomys pruinosus. The sequence goes on along the minus strand of VZQC01006693.1, from coordinate 1,155,737 downwards.
TTCATATGTAAAGAGATTAGCTTGAGAAATTGTCTACACAAACTACAGAGAGCTGCAACCCCTTTGCTCACTCGGCTGGCCTACCTGGTCCACCTGGCCTTCAGAGTATTATTAATAATGCATGTGCACATATACTGAACATGGCATAGTTGGAAACATTCTGCATGTATTAAGTCATTTAATATCCAAATAGCCCGACAGGGTTTATGACTTTGTACATTTTGCAGCTGAAGATGGACACAAAGTCCCCAGGTACACAAGGGTACAGTGCGAGTTTCTGCTAGCCAGGTGGTCTGATGTCTGACTCTAGAATCTACATTTTAAAAAATGGTTTTCGATGAGTATAACTGACCTAAAATATCCAACAATCTTTCTGTTTACCTCATTAATATGTTTCCCCTATGTCACTGATCACAAAGCAAACAGCGATGAATTGTTAATCTATTAATATTAACCATTATTTTAAATAATTTTTTAAAATATTTTCTTTATTTTTTTATTTTATGTGTATAAGTATATTGCCTGATTGCATGTAAGGGCAGCCGTGTCATATAATGTCCACAGCGGACAGAAGACTCCTCGAACTGGAGTTAGAGATGGTTTTTATCCATCACGGAGATGCTGGGAATCTAACCTGGGCTCTCTACAAGAGTTGCCAGTGCTCTTAACTACTGAGCCATCTCTCCAGCCCCAATATTAACCATTCTTAATAAATTATATACCAACTCCCCAAAATATAGAAAATCTTGTGTTAGGTTTTGATGTGAATTTGAGATAGTCTGATAAAGCATGCATTTCCAGTCATCTCTGAAAGTCAGTCTTCTAACACCTGTGGTCTCTGAAATCAAATGGCCTTAGTAGGATCAGTGTTGGCTGAACTGCTGAGGCCAAGTTTACCCACAGTGAATTCTAGGACCGTCTGACATGGAGCAGGTGGCTTCTGTGTCTAAGGCAAGAAGAAACCTGTGGCCATGTCCGGCACTGAGCACTGACAAATTACATGCTTTCACTTTCTTCTTCTAAGCACAGAGTCTTCGAGGTCATGCCTTCACTATTCTGCTTTAGGCTCCTTGTGATTCAATACAAGGTGATGATTTGACCTCCTGAACAGATAGATGCAAAGCACCTATCTGTCATGGTAGTTCCCTTCTGCTCTCTGATTGATTGACTGATTCATTGATTCATTGATTCATTGATTTTGGTCTTTTTGAGACAGGGTTTTCCTGTAGCCCCAGCTGGCCTGGAGCTCACTATGTATCAGGATGGCTTTGAACTCTTGGAGATCTGCATGCCTCTGCCTCTTGAGTGCTAGGATTAAAGACATTCATCACCATGCCCTGGCTCTTCCCTCTAACTCTTTGTAGAACAGATTAGCATCAGAAGGGATGGGAGTGCCTTTCTGGGGAAAAGGCTGCTGACTCCTGCTCAAGGTAACACTTGATATTACTATCTGGAGTTTACCACTCGTTATGGGATGTACTTGACGGATAACTGCAGCTCCCATAAATGCATAGCCCACAAGGAGGGAAGAACATCCTGAAGAGGACATCTGGACCAGTAAACCTTCCACAAACTGCAGATGGGGTGGGGCTTCCGGCTTCCCCAAGCTACAGTCTTTCCCACTGAGATTAAGTTTTTAGTCAAGGCAAAGTAGACACTGTGTGAGTTTGGTTTCCAAGGGCAGGTCACTTGCCATTCAGAGTCTGGCTTTAACAAAAAAACTCTGAAAAACCAAGTCCTGTGGGACCCTTTAGCACAGCTCACCGCTTACCCTCTTCTGACCAGCTTTCCCATTGTCCAAAAGTAGGGACCTAAGGTTTCAGAAGCAGCTCCTAAGGTTGCTTCCATTCATTAACAAGGTTTGGACATAGAAACCGGTTAGTAAGTTGCCTTGGGCAACAGTAGCATGTAGTCTCAAGTCATGTCATAACAAAGCATCCATCTGAGTGTGTTTCTGTAGTAGCAGGCATCCTTTTAGACAGAAATGTTGATTCTCATAGGGCCACTAAATAAAGCACCCAAATCTCTTAACTCATTTTCAGAAACAAGTTCATATTGTGCTGATAAGAAACAGGGAAGGGTCAGAAGCAGAGCCTCGGGCAGGGAGGGTATTTCTTGTTACTATGCTAGTATAAAATTCCTCCTTTTGCTAAGCATGTCTAGAATGTAACAAGACCCTCACATATTATTAGAGAAAATAACAGTCTGAAAATGATACTTTGCCTAGACATAAAGGAATTAAAAGGTTCCTTGAACCGTAGAGGCTTTGAAATGCATTGGGATCTAAATAAATGGAAACCTATCCAGGAAGCAAAGGCACAGAAATGGATACATTTGGTGTCTACATCTCATGGGTTGCCCAAGGAAGCATGAGGAGAAGGTGGGAACCTCCACAATTCATCTCAGGTGAATGGAGCCAAGCAGAACCTCAGGACCTAAGAAAATGTAACTCCTCAAAACTGATGGGGGGCAAGTGCATTTATTGGGCAGCTCAAACATGATGTGCAAATGCTGTCACAGGGAGCAAGCTTTTTTTTTTTTTTTTTTTTTTTTTTTTTTTTTTTGGCTTTTTATAGCAGCCCATGGTGAGGCTAGTTTTTTTTTTTTTTTTTTTTTATGTGTTTAAAACTATGATTTATTGGATTGAATGAAATAACATATTAATTTAGCCATTTTGTGTCACATTTAGATATAGCTATTAGAAAACTTAAAAAAAAAAGAAAATTTTAAATCAGGATTTCCTGCTTCCTGTGAGCATTTGGCTGAGGTTCTCTGCATGTTCTGACATCCTCCCGGGACTTCTTGTCATTCTTGCTCATCTGTCTTGCTGATTTGTCTGTAATGTGTACTGCAACCTGGTCAAGAGTCCAGGTCAGATAAGGCAAGTGCCCTCGTCCAGATGAACTCTTCCGAGGACACAGCTGCCTGAGTCCGTCATTGAGCAGGATTTCTCTGAGTTCCTTCCTGACTTCCTATGGCATCGAGGCTCAGGAATGGCCACCAGCCATTCTCATTCAAAGTTCAATCATATATGAACCAGTGCACATGGATTCCACTGGCCAGTCTCAGTATTACATTTCAAAGAAGGTTTCAACAAACATCTTGCCTGTGAATTCCTTCTCAGTCCAGAACCAGTGAGCTCCTTTCTGACTGCATCTGCCATGGCTCTGCCCCTAGGTCAACTTCCTTGGCCTCCAATATCTCCAGTGGCGAGTCCCTGTCTGAAGACGAGCTGGTCAAGATCAACTGGGTAATTGGCACTAGCATCCACAGATGAGGGATACCATTCGTCGTTTGTTTTTCTGGGACTGTGTTACTTCACTCAGCATGATTCCTCTAGCTCCAGCCATTTTCCTGCAAAGCTCGTGATGTCGTCTTTCTTTACTGCTGCATAAGAACTCCATTGTGTAGATGTACCACATTTTTCTCTATCCACTCATCAGTTGAGGGGCATAGGTTGGTTCCAGCTCTTTGCTATTGTGAAGAGAGCTGAAATAAACATGGCCGTGCATGTATCTCTGGTGGCGTAAGTCTTGAGGGTACATGCCCAGGAGTGGTATGGCTGGGTCGGGTGGCAAGTTCATTCCAGATCTTCCAAGGGTTCTCCACACTGCTTTCCATAGTGGCTGTACGAGTTTACATTCCCACCAGCAGTGGATGAGTGTTCCCCTTTCCCCACAACCTCTCCAGCACTTGGTATCATTTGTTTTTCTTGATCCTAGCCAGTCTTACTGGAGTAAGATTGATATCTTAAAGTGGTTTTGATTTGCATTTCCTTAATGATTAGTGATGTTGAGCAGTTCTTGAGGTGTTTCTCAGACATCTCTAATTCCTCGCTTGTGAAGTCTCTGTTCAGTTCTTTGCTCCATTCTTTGCGGTCGTTTGTTTTCTTTTTTCTTTGTTTTTTGAGTAGCTTATATATTCTGGAAATCAATGCTTTGTCAGATGTATTCTGCAGTGAAGGTTTCCCCCACTCGTGTGGGATTTCTCTTCACTTCCTTGATTGTTTCTTTTGATGTACAGAAGCTTTTGAGTTTGATGAGGTCCCATTTTCAATGTCGACCTTAATTCTGTGCATCTGCTGTCTGATTTAGGAAGTCTTTTCCTACGCCTATGTCTTGTAGTCTGCTGCCAACTTTTTCTTCTATCACCTTCAGAGTTTGGGGTTTCACGTTGAGGTCTTTAATCCATCTGGAGTTGACTTTTGTACAGGGCGAGAGGTAGGGGTTTAATTTCATTCTTCTACAAGTGGTGATCCAGTTTTGTCCAACACCACTTGCTGAAGATGCTGTCTTTTCTCCATTGTGGTTTCTTGGCCCCCTTGTCAATATGAGGATGGCTGAAATTTATGTGCTCAAGTTTGGATCTTCGGTTTTGTTCCATTGGTCAAACAGGTCTGTTTTTTGTGCCAGTACCAGGCTGTTTTTATTGACTATGCCCTGTAGTATAGTTTAAAATCTGGTTATAGAGATCCCTCCTGTGTAGCTCTTTTCACTCAGGATTGATTTGGCTATTCGGGGTCTTTTGTTTTCCAAATGAATTTAAGAACTTTTGTTTCCAGCCTGTGAAGAAACTCTTGGGGATTTTGATTGGGATTGCATTAAATCTATACAGGAGTTTTGGTAAAATGGACATTTTACAATGTTAATTTTCCCAATCATGAGCATGGGAGGTTTTTTCCATCTTCTGAGGTCTTCTTTCAATTTCTTTCTTTAAGGGTTTAAAATTTTTGTTGTAGAGGTCTTTGGTGTCTGTTGGTTAGTTTGTTCCTAGTATCTTATTGTTTTTGAGGCTATTGTGAGTGGGAAGGTCTCTTTGAATTCTTTCTCCAGTTGCTTGTTCTTGGTGTAAAGAAAGGCCATTGATATTCTAAGTATAATTTTGTATCCTGCCACTTTGCTGAAGCTGTTAATCGTTTTCTAGGAGTTTTCTGGTGGAGTTTTTTGCATCTCTTAAGTAAACATCATATCATCAGCAAATAGGGATAGTTTGACTTCCTCTTTTCCAATTAGTACTCCTTTAATATCCTTTTCTTGCCTTATTGCTCTAGCAAGTGTTTCAAAGCACTATATTGAAGAGGAGTGGTGATAGGGGCAGCCTTGCCGAGTTCCTACCTTTAAAAGGAATTTTCCGTCATTTCCCCATTTAGGATGATATTGGCTGTGGGTTTCCTGTATATGGCTTTAATTTACATTGAGGAATGATCCCTCCAATCCAATCCTTCTAGGACTTTAAGCATGAAGGGATGCTGGATTTTGGTCAAAGGCTTTTTCAGCATCAATTGGATGATTGTGTGTGGTTTTTGTCTTGATTCGTTTATGTGTTTGATGATTTTATTGATTTTGTATAGTTGAACCATCCCTGCATCTCTGGTATGAATCCAACTTGGTCATGATGGATGATCTTCTTGATGTGGGTCTGTATGCATTTGCCAGTATTCTGTTTAGAGAATTTGGCATCTGTGTTCATGAGGGGAGATGGGTCTATAATCTCCTTTTTGGTTGTATCTTTTGCCTGGTTGGTAATAGAGTGATGTTGGCTTCATAGAAGGAATTTGGGGAAGTTCCCTCTGATTGTATACTTCTAAACAGTTTCAGAAATAATGGTTGTAGGTCTTTTTGAAATGTTTTATTAGATTCTGCTGTGAAACCGTCTGGGCCTGGGCTTTTTTTTAGTTGGGAGGCTTCTTATTACATTCCTCTATTTCTTCATATGTTATGGGTCTGTTTAAGCTGCTGGTCTCCTCTTGGCCAAGCTTTGGTGATTCCCAAGATTCAGATATTCATCCATTTCTTCTAGATTTTCAAACTTGGTAGAATATAGGTTCTTGTAATATTCCCATATAATTTTCTTGATCTTTTTCCTTGTCCGTTGTGATATTTCCCTTTCATCACAGATTGTATTGATTTGGAGTTGTTCCTTCTTTCTTTTTGTTAACTGGGCTAGAGGTCTGTCTATCTTGTTTATTCTTTCAAAAGAACCAACTTTTGGCTTCATTGATTTTTTGGTATTGTTTTCTTTGTTTCTATTTCATTTGATTTCTGCTCTGATTTTTGTTATTCTTCTCCTTGTCTGTTGCGTTAGGGTCACTGTTGTTGCCTCTCAAGTGCTTTTAGCTGTAGTGTTAGATCATTCACTTTGCTTCTTCTGTTTTTCTAATGTAGGCACCCAGGGCTATAAATTTCCCTCTTAGGACTGCTTTTAAGGTATCCCATAAGTTTTGTTGTGTTTGTATTGTCATTGTCATTCAGTTCCAGGAATGTTTTATTTCTTTCTTTATCTCTTCCTTGACCCATTCATTATTCAAGAGTGTGTTGTTAGTCTCCATATGTGTTCTTGTAGGCAGGAGGCTTGTCCTGGTTGGATGTTGAGCTTCATTGCACTGTGGTCTGACAGGATGCATGAAATATTTCAATCTTTTTGTATTTGTAGAGGTTTCTCTCTGTGTCCCAGGATGTGGTCGATTTTGGAGAATGTTCCGTGGGGTGCTGAGTAGAAAGTGTATTCTTGGTATTAGGATGGAATGTTCGGTAGAGGTCTATGGGTCCATTTGGTGTATCATATCGTTCAGTTCGTGTCTCTCTGTTTATTTTTTGTCTGTTGACCTATCCAAAGGACTCAGTGGGGTATTGAAATCTCCACTATGAGTGTGCTGGGGTTAGTCTGTGACTTTGGTCCTGGAGAATTGTCTTTTATAAAGTTTGGTGCACCAGAATTTGGGGCATATATATTCATAATTGTAATCTTCTTGGTGGATTGTTCCTGTTGATAAATGTAATGGCCTTCTTTGTCTTCTTCTGATTTCTTTTACTTTGAAGTCTATTTTATCCGATATTAAAATAGCAACACCTGCTTTTCTTTTTGGTACCATTTGCTTGGAATATTTTTTTCCATCCCTTCACTTTAAGGTGGTGCCTGTCCTTGAAGGTAAGATGTGTTTCTTGCAGACAGCAATATCGATGGATTTTGTTTCCTAATCCAGTCTCCCAGTCTATGTCTTTTGATTGGGGAATTTAGTCCATTAATATTTAAGGTTATGACTGATTAGGTTTGTGTTGCTTCCTTTTGCCTTATATCCATCTGCGGTTTTGATTTAGGTTTCTACTTCTGCAGTTATGCTTTTATTGATTTCTCCTTCTAGTTGCCTGGGGTTGGTTGCCCTTTCTTCTGTTCTTTGGATTGCTTCAAGTATTCTCTGAATGGTCGGACATGTATTCTTTCAAGTTGTTTTATGTCATGGAAAGATTTTCCTCTCTCCTTCCACTACTGATTGACATTTTGCTGGGTATAGTAACCTGGCTGGCATCCATTGTCCCTCAACACTGGGAATGCTTGCTCCAGGTTCTTCTTGCCTTCATCGTTTGCTGTGAGAAGTCCGTTGTTATTTGATAGGTTTCCTTATAGGTCACTTGTTGTTTTTCTCTTTCGCTTTAAGAATTTTCTCTTTGTTTTGGGTGTCCAGCATTTTAACTATGATGTGGCTGAAGAATTTCTTTTCTGATCTTGTCTGTTTGGAGTTCTATTGCTTCTTGTATTGTATTGATTTTCCTTTTTTAGTTTTTGGGGAAGTTTTCATCTATTATTCTGTTGAAAATCTGGTCAATACCTTTCTCTTGGGATTCTTCTCCTTCCTCTATTCCTATGATGCGGAGGTTTGATCTTTTCATAGTGTCCCACAGCTCCTGGTTGTTCCATTTTTGTGTATTTTTAAATTTTTCATAATCTTTCCTTGAGGTTTTTTAGTTGTTCTGTGTTGTCCTCCAGGTCTGATATTCTTTGTTCTGCTTCCTCCATTCTGCTTCGAGGCTTTTTCATTCCTTCTCTTGAATGGATGAGTTTGATTCCTTTTTCATTTCCTCTTCTGATTTCTTTAGTGTTTCATTTCTTTTGGAGCTTCTCGATCTCTTTTTGTAGCTCTTTTGTTTGCTGGTTGGTTTCTTTTTCTTTTTCAGCATGGGATCTTTTCAGTGTTTCTACTTCCTTCCGGAGTTTGTCATTCTCTCTCTCTCGGTCCTCATCTCTTTTCTTTAGTTCTTTAATTTTTCTTTATGATTTTGTAGTTCTTTAAGTATGTTCCCAATTGTGTTTCTGATGTCTGTTGTCCTGGGGCATCCCGGGGGGATCCCACTGCAGGAGTCATCCATAGGGTTAGTAAAGCTTGGCGTGGGATTATCCTGCACCTTTCCAGTGTAGTCTTTCTTCTGATCCTGGCATATGGGCTTCTCCTTGCCTGTATTCAATGGAGTCCCAATGCCTCTTCACTTGTTGAAGGCGGCTTTGTTCTTCCTCCTTCAGATCCTTCTTCGTAATCTCAGTTGGCTGGGGGGGGGGGGGGGGGGGGTCTTCAGCCCGCGCCCCGGCACCTGCCGCTGGGCTCAAGAGATCTCCGCAAGCTTTTACATTGTATATATTACCTGTGCTTCTTGGATGTCTCACTTCCTTCAAACTACTTCTTACACAGACTTAAGGACGTTGAGACAGGACAGGAGAGCCTGACCCCATACCCATATAGAACCTTCAAAGCTTCAGGACCTTTGTTACCATACAAGTCTCAAAGAATAAACCTGCCTCTATATTTCAGATCTCTGGCCATTGCTGCCAAAGGTCCTACTCTTGAATATCAGTAACAAGGTCTTCCAAGGATGTAGGTTTGATGCCAATGAGATGGGTTGTGGTAAGTCTGCAGTAGGGAGACTACACGTGGTAATTACCCTGCAAATTACCTGTTCATAGAGTTTCCAGGGTTATGTGGTTTGGTTCATAATTATATGATGTTCTCATATAATTCCAGTGTGGCTTAGCTGGTGACCCAGGATACAATCCAGATACATACATGCAGCAGCTAATGGAATCCATGAGCACCCTCTTCCCATAGGGAACAGAGACATGCACTTTGTCCTCTTCTCTTTGTTTTCAGTATGACACAATTAAACACAAAGCACAAATATTTCATCATCCTAATCAAAATGTCTATGCACAAATACACACACATTCCTAAATACATAAATTCCCTTCAACAGAAAATAATAAGGCTACCTTGAAATGGGTTCTACCAGGGATACACTTTTCTCCTTTTTGGTCTGTGAATTAACAGCAAGTTACATAAAACTAGTTTGAATTAAGGAGCTTGAACCAGGAGCCAACAGCTGGAATTCGGCAACTTGTTAATCTACTTTAATTGCTTATTATTCTTTCAGTTCTTGTTTGTGATTTTTGTTATTCAAAGTAATTTTCCCTACATACACACTACCAAGCATGGTTTCTGCAAGCTGTGACCAAGGAATTCTTGTGTTTCACCCCTAGGGCTGTTATTGTCTTGTTATGAAACAAACAAACAAAAAAATCCACACTGACACTGGCTTTACAAAAAGATGAGTTAGCAATGATGCCTACAGATTAACCAGTGTTGGAGGACAGGTGCACAAAGGTGCAGGTACCAGCCGCTGTCTAAATAACAAGGCTTTTTTGATGTTTTAATTAGAGCCACAGTTAGTGTGGCTGCTATTTTCCCTAAGCAATTCTCCCCATCTTTGCTTTAGGGAGGGATTTTCACTCCACCACTTTATTGCGCTAGTGAATAAATGAGATCCCAGGGTTCCAGGGAGAAAAAAATTACCAATATAAATGCATCAGGTGCAAATTACTAAGGTAAATAGCCCCATGGAGACCGTAAAGCTGGCAACACCAACTAGAATATCTGAGAGAGGCCAGAGGGAAAAAGCCCATGGGTCACAGTCCCAGTTCAGCAGTATGCTGCATATGTCAGACCAGATCGTTTATCCCACGGCCTGCAGGAAGGAATCCATACCACAAGGCAGCTGTGACTTGGCACTGACAATATTCTAAGGCTTCAGTTATAGCTTTTCTCTTCCCCTCATTTTAATTATCCCAGATGCCACTCTTGGGCATTGTCTCTCAAAGCCAATCCTTCATCCTGGGAGACCCACTCCAATATAATCTCCATCTATAAGTTGATCACTAGTAATTATTTGTTTTTTTAGGACTGTGTTTATAATCTGCAGTAATGCAAAACTAACACAAATATATCAACAATGACTGTGACCAGTAGGGCATGAAGGTTGATTTTTTATATCTTTCCTACAATTTAATCATTTATCCCCTGAAGAATGCATTTGGAACTTTGTGTTTCTTACCACAGCTCTTTATTATGAAGTCTTTCATGTCCTCTAACAATTTTGCTCATGCAAGCTAAAATCTTCCACGTTTATATGGTATGTGGTATACATCAAACCTATTTCTCCCACAATGCCACACTATTTAGTGACTTGAGCCTAATTTTTTTTTCTTGAGATGAGAGGACACAAAGCTCTGTTAGCACAGTCTTAATTACAACCAGCATCTTACTCATATGGTGTAATTGCTCCACTTCTTTCTTTCTAGCTCTATCCCGAATGCACACCTGTGAGTTTCTTTACTAATTTGTGTTATTGAAGTACATATCTCTAAAAATTAGCCTGTTCCGGCGGATCTTTGTGAGTTCAAGGCCAGCCTGGTCTACAAGGTGAGTTCCAGGACAGCTGGGGCTACAGGGAGACCCTGTCTCAAAAAGACCAAAAAAAAAAAAAAAATTAGCCTGTTCCATCCTCACTAAAGCAGAAGATATGGCAGGCAACTGCGTGTATGCTTGAATATGACAAAGGGGTTTTTTTCCAACAAAGGTCTTTTTCAGGGGTATTTGCCTTGCCTTAAATCACCTTCACTCTGTTTCTTCATAGCAAGAGGCTGAAAATCATTCCTTTAAAAAATAATGTTTCCTGTGAATACTCTAGCCGAGATGACTTATCCTGGAGTCTGTGGGAAAGAGCTTGGGAACCAGAATTCACGGTGGAGACAGCTCCAGTTTGAAGCTCGTAGTGCTTCTTCATTCATGGCCTTATATTGGTTTTGTGCTTCTGGTTTGAAGAACAGAGGCCAGGGAAGGAGATGGTATGTTCATAGCATAAACTGAGGGTTGCTTCTATAACAGGACTAGATAGTGCCATTTCCTAAAGGACAAACACTTATTAGAACTATTGTATTGGCTAAACTTAATTATAGAGTAACTCAACTATATGACTTTTAAAATGTCATTTATGAACTATTTCATTTTTCTCTCAGGATACTTATTACCACTTGCATAATATCGAGGATATAATCAATAAAATACATCTTTTATTTGTACAGTAACCATCTTATTCTATTTGTATAACAATCGCTATATGGTTTGGTGGTGATATATGCTGTTAAATCACAGATGATATGGGAGCACAAATATTATACTTATGAAATCTGCTTCTCATTCATCATTTTGATGCCAATGAATAAAATTCCCCTGATTAGCAATGAAAATCCCAGAAACTATTTTTCAAGGTTAGTGATTTTAATTCCTTTAAAACTATTTCTGTTAGTGCGCTAGCTCATGCCCATGGCCCTAGTACTTGAGAGGCTGAGAAAGCAAAATTGCAAGTGTGAGGCCACCCTGAACCACAGAGTAAGTTTGAGGCTAGCATAGGCTGCAGAATAAGATCCTGTCTGTCTCAGTGTCAGGGGGTGGGGAATGTATCTTACCTACAGAGTACCTGGCCTTGTGCTCCTTATCTTCCTGCCTTTACCTCCCAAGTGCTGGGATTGTGGGCATGCACCACCACATCTGGATTAAATAACTCTTATTTTATTGCAATTCAAAGAAAAACTTAATATATGCTATTACTATACTATACACTGCATTTAGTTATTGACATTTTATATAACACTCACTTCACTGAATCTTAAATGAATTTCAAAACTTGAATTGAAGAAAGTTGGTTTCAAATGTATGAGAAGAAGATATAGGAAGCTCCAGTTTAATTCATGCCATTAAACATAAAGCTGGGTATGGTGGTATGCCCTGTAATCCTGACCTTCAGGAGACTGAGGCATGAGGATCTCTAGATTCAGGCCAACATGGAGAAAAGAAAATAGAGGTGGTGGGAGGCAGGGGCTGGCATATTTGCTTAATATACACAAGGGCTCAGGATACATGCTCGGTTCTGGACATATACAGACAAAAAGGCCATAAAGTCAAAATGATAGGTTGTGACACTATATAAAAAAAGTAAAGATCTAGAATCCACTAGATTTTATGGAAACCTAAACTTTCGTTCCTAAAGGAAAAGTACTGAAGCTACAATATAGTTCTGAAAAATCCACTACCCTCTCAGACAAAACTTACCTCAATGGGAACTAGTGGGGAATGTTCCATCTGAGGGGTTCTAAGATAGACCCTGGACATTTTCTCTGAAGGTCAGTCCATCACACCAACCTGGACATTAGCACACGGGACTGTTCCTCCACCCGACGTAGGGTAAAGCAATCCGCTAACTCCACTGACCCACTCCTAGTCCTCTGCACACTGGCGATCCGCTGCTGCTCTCCCGTCCCTCTCCCACTCTTTTAGAACACAAGATGAGTCTAACGTATGCTCATCGTATCCATTTCCTTTCCTGACTCACTGGAAGCAACAGGAAACTGCTGTCTCTGTTGTGTTTGGACAGTCTCCTCTTAGCCATGAGTTAACAATATCATCATTTAGCAAGAATCCTTGGCCTGTCACAGTCAGCATCAAAAGTGTTCCTGAACATTCTGAATTTATGTAGCACATCTTCCAAATTTGATGTAAATGAACTAGCAATCATTTGAGTAGAGGAAACAGTGCTTTAAAGAACAGTGATCCTGACACCATGGAGGTTCACGCATCACATTACATACGAACCACAGCTGTATCCTGTTGTTTCATCTGTGGGGCTTTTGACAGCCCATTGACTATAGCTGCTGGAAAGCACTCACAGAGTTGATATATACACACAGACAAAGATACTCAGGACATGCAAAGGAGAATGTGGCTGTGCTCTGAGTGTATCAAACTATGACTTCTAAATTCCTTTCCATCAAATGCCAGGAGAAGCACTTGATAAATGGCCCCTAGGAGAGTACTTCTCATTGCCTCAGGATGGAATGACTCGCAGGCATAAGACACTCCATCAATAAGGAGAGCTGGCAGATTGAAAAGCGGGAAAGACTATCCCTGATGTGCTGCATCTGCTTACTAACAGCAGCGGCGCTTCAACCTCTTCCCATTCATCGCCTACAGAAACCACTCCTAGGAGAGGCACGCCAGTCAACAGATGGTCTCTGGCTAAGGTGTAATCAGGAGCAGCTTGCTAAATTTACCCAAAACAAATAGAATTACAGGCTTTTGGCCTAGTCTGAAATTGAATTGAGAACCTGGGTGGTGGATAACCGAAGCTCAAATGGAAGAGCTCAGAATGCATTGCTGTGCTGCACGTCAGGAAAGCACAGAGCCAACATGCGTTCCTCTGACAGGAACCTCATTGGAATGGGTCCTCTATTTCCACTCATCTCAGATACCACGCAGAATCACTTCCCCAGGCTATCTAAGTTTCCAGTATTTGTAAAATCATCACCAGCTAACAAAGCTACTGCCTTTATCAAATACCCAGTGAAGAAAATGCCACTAGATATTGCGAATACATTACAATTGCTCTGAAATGTCAACAGTTGTAGCCATCCTGCTTCCCTGGGAATAAGTTTTAAGTTCACTAAGAACCTGCTATTCAAAGATCTTCTAAGCCACAGTGCTGTAGTTCTCATCCCCAGTATTCCTGCTGGTCTGAACTATGCATTGCTTAGACTAATGGCAACATAAAGCTTTGGAAGCTGATTGAAAAAGTCAGCATAAAATTAAGAGTAAATCATTTAACCTATGTCGTGGTTTCCCTACCTACAGAGTAAGAACATGCCACACATACAAATCACTATATAAGGAAGCAATAAAAGTAAGGCAGGCAAAATATGCAAAGCACTTACATTCTAAAGAGGTAAGGCCTTCCATACTGATTTCCCTAGTGGCGGGACTAATTTCTACTTTCACCAGCAGTGTATACGGGTTCCTTTTTCCCCACATCCTGCCAGCATTTATTGTTCAGCTCTACCATTTCTGAGTAGATATGCAGTCTACTAAGTAAACATAGCACAGAGATACCTTTGTACCCATGCTTATTGAAGCACTATTCGCTACAGCTGCATTATGCAATCAACCTATGTGTCTGTAAGTAGATGAACTGATAAGGAAAAGTGGTATATATGCAAAATAGAGCTTTACTCAGCCATAAAGAACAATAAAATCATGTTATTTGCTGGAAAATGTATTCAAATGGAGATCACCCTATAAACAAAGACAAGCAAGAGATGGAGAGACAAATACATTTCCTCTTATTCGAGGTTTCTGGAATTCCATGCATACTTCTGTGTGTGTGTGTGTGTGTGTGTGTGTGTGTGTGTGTGTGTGTGTGTGTGAGACATGAAAGCAGAGGGGAGACTGGGGAAGGGAAAGACTAGGAGGGAAAGCCAGAAGAAGGACTGGTGGGAAGGGATGGTGGGGGTAATGGTGAAATTATCAAATGTACTAGAAAGAAACTCTCTAGAAAATCTATCCCTATGTGCAATGACTATATACCAACCACTTAAACAACTGAGAGAGAGAGGAGAAAGTCTTATAGGAAAGGCCATTTGTGACCCAAACTATCAGTAGTCTTCTTTATAATATCTTCATAATCATTATTATTAATTAATGTATTATTATAGTATATACTGATAATTATGTTAATAAGTATATCATTAATCAGTACCGAAAATTGTTTACCCATTAGGAAACCATCAGACAGGAACAAAAATTTTCTAGTATTTTTTAAAATATTCAGAAATAAGAGGCATATATTTTCTGCATGTTTTACTTCATTCAGTATTTTCTGTGAACACTTTTGAAACATGACAGCATGCAATAAATTAGCTGTGTTTAATAACCAGACAATCCTCATTCTTCATGACTAGAAATCGGATCATGGAAAGTAGTATTTTCAAACATCAGTTCCATGAAAAGTATCTAAAGAGCTTTCTGGTTTCTTCTAGAATTTTGGTTGCAAAGAACTCTCTGTCAGGGCTGGAGAGATGGCTCAGCAGTTAAGAGAACTGACTGTTCTTGTGGAAGACCCAAGTTCGATAACCAGCACCCACGTGGTGTCTAACAGCAGTCTGTAACTCCAGTTCCAGGGAATCTGACGCCATCTCCTGACCTTCTTGGGCACTGCACAACACGCATGCACTTACATCACGCAGGCAATACACTCACACATAAAATAAAAATAATAAAAATTTAAAAAATAAAAAAAGAACTCCTGTCTTGCAGAAAAGGAATCTCCCCCCAAAGTTTTTCATATGGTGGGATGAGATCCTTTGCAGGAGGGAGGTGTTAGTGAAAAGAAAGCTTCCTTCTTAAGGTTTGGATCATAAACTGACAAAGGTTGAAATACATTTCATCACAATTATTTCTTAAATTACCTGGTTTAAAATGAAACTAATATTTTTTGTCAAACAAATGCCATTAAACTAATTTTAAAAATGTGTCATATTTTCAAGAAAGATACATTTTGGTGCTATGTTGTAAAAATCAGCGAGCCGCTAGAGTCGCTCACTGAAGCACGTAACCTCTCCACTGGATACTTTCTCTGCAATGTTCTCTCACCTCCTTACACAGAAACCAAAAATAGTTAGAGCCAACAAGTCAAGTCCTTGCTTTGCAAGGCTGGTGACTTGAGCTCAGTCCCTGGAACCCATATGATAAAGGTGGATGAGAGAACCATCTCCACAAGGTCAGTCTCTGATTTCCACATGCATCCCATGGCACATAGACTCCCCCACACACTAATAATAATTAGTAAAATTATTTTTTAGAAAGAAAATGAGTAAAAGAAGTATAAATAATATCTGTACTTATAGGAATTAACACTTTGGCAACAGAGAAAGTTAACTGACAAACGCACAGACATCTACAATAGTACCTTTGGCAAATTCTTTAACTGCACCATGACTCAGTTTACTCATCTATAAAATCACCAGAACAGCCTTCCTACCCATCCCCAAGATATGTGGTAAGAGTACATGAAAGGGTTGATAGTGACTATTTAGATTCCAAGCTTCAAAGGGCTGGCAGATATTCATGGAAATGCAATTACAATGATTTTTATTACTATTGTAGTAGACTCTGAATTTAAATCTTTAGAAATAACCCTCACTATTTTAAACTGCTTACTTGTAACAACAACAACAACAAAACCCTACCATGGAACTAATAGTAAAATTATGGCACTATAATGTTGTCATATTTATTATTCAATTATTACTTCTATAAACCGGAGTATGTATAAAACAGTAGCCTTTGTTTTTCTGTATCTTTAATGTACTTTGTTCTAGAAATATACTGTGACATTAATAATAAAGGCTAGCTCTCTAAAGACAAAGCACCTAACAAGGTCTTGGCAATAATCTCAGTTGAAGACAAAAATGCTATGAATTTTAAGGTGAGGGACCTGCTATGTGTTAAGTAAATATTCATACTTTATATTTTGTGAAAGAACAGTCATTGCATAAATGTAAGAAAAAATCCTGTTCATTGTATGAAAGGCAATTTTAAATAATACAGAATGATTTACGTTAAAGGACACAGGAGAGCTCTGTGGCATCACATCATGGCATTATTAACTTCACAGAGATTTCATTAGAAATGTGGAGCTACAAGGTGCACCGTGTACTGATTCTCCACGCAGCAACTCTGCAAACATGGCCGAGGGCATGCTGATGGAAAATCTAGGCAGCTGGAAATCACAGAGGACAGGGAATTTCAAGTCATTGATCTCAGAATTGGAAAATTTCCCCCGGTGACCCAAAACAAATCCAGCACATTATTATTCACACAGACACAGCCACATGCACACACAAGTGCACACACATGAATATGTACATACCACACATATATCCTATGCACTGTCCACATTCTCCAAAAAGTAGTGTATCATTGACAGATATCATTAGAAACTATGTGCTTCTATAATAGACTGTAAATGTAAATACATAGCCAGCTGATTGCTAGAAGTTTCACATGTGATAAACATCAACTGAGCACCTCCCTGTACATGGATAACACTGTGAGAATAGCAAGAGACAGAGCAGTAACTAACAATTACAACGCAACTGCTCCAAATTCTTTACTTATTTAAAATCACTCCCTTTTGCTTCACTCTTTTGCCCCCCTCTCCCGACACAAATATCAGCAATCATCATCATCGGTATTACCCCCATGTGGACATGAAAAACCAAGCATAAATTAAGGAACTTTTCCAAGCTGACAGAGCTTGAAGTGGCAGAATCTAGATATACACCCAGGCTGTCTAGTCCAGCCTGCTTATTCAGTCACTGCATGGTGTTGCCCTCAAGCAGAGCTACAGGGAGGCACAGGAGACACTCCAGGCTCCGACCCTCAGGCTTTATGAGTTCAGCTCCCGCTGACTGAAGTAGAGCCTAGCTCAGGTCCCAGAGCACCAAGAACCACTCCTACTTTCCCTCAGGAACAGCTGTCTACTTTCCCCTCTGGTCTATTAAAGTACCTTGTTCTTACAATACCTGATCTGTGTTGTAAGAATTTCCCTACATGGCTGACTTTTTTATGTGAAGGGCCACCCTGGATCCAGCACACAGGAAGCATCTCATAAGGTTGCTAAGCAGAAGCTGAGCTCTACTTAGAACACTGTAATTCAACAGAAGAAATAGTCCTAACTCTGTTGGCTTAGACTTTTGTGTTTGATAATGATACATAGCAATCAGTGTTAGCACAGGTTGCTAATTATGGCAGATAAAGAAAGGTTGGCCTGTGATGCCTGACTTTGTGCATGTTGATAGCCCCGGCATTAGGCTGGAACAGGACTCAGAGAAAGGACTGGGTCATGGCTGGGTTGGACAGGAATGACTTGCATGGCTGGCAAAAGAGCCTAAAATCTATTCTCTAGGCACTGGGGAAGAAGACCATGGTCAGAAGAGCAACACAGGGGCTGGAGAGATGGCCTAGAGGTTAAGAGCACAGACTGCTCTTGCAGAGGACCCAGGTTCGATCCCCAGCACCCACATGCTGGCTGAGAACCGTCTTTGACTCCAGTCCCAGGGGAAACCGAGGCCCTCTTCTGACCTCCGAGGCATTGCGCGACACGGGTGCACAGACCTACATGCAGACATAAAAAAAATTAATTAATTAAAAAAAAAAGAAGAGCAACATAGAAGTATTTTTGGTTGCAAAGACAAAAATGAACAAGGAAATTATGCAATACTGTTTTAGAAGGTTAAAGCTACTTTGAATCATCCTGCAGTAAGAAAAATGTGACTGAAACACTTAACACCAGTCTAAATATCTTCGTTTCTCCAATAAGAAAATTAGAGTCAATGGTTTCTCATGTAAGTCAAAAAGTCATTTAAATTGTATTGTTTCCTGTGGGCTAAATACAAAACCAACGCCTGAAGGCAAAGAATCCCAGTTCTAGAAAATGATACACAAAATAGAGAAGAAACTCATGAAACTGTATACACACTTGTGAAAGTCAGAAAAGCAAGAATTATTTTTTCATAATATAACCTGTTAAAACAAAAATAGTAATGGGGGGGTGAATACCATCAAAGGACTTTTTATCCGTGTATGCAAATGTCACAATAAAATTCTTATTTTGTGAAATTAATATATACTGATAAAAATATAACCTATTTTTAAAAAACCAAATTATAGGATCAATGAGTAATAAAAGACATAAGAAACAATCTAATCACAGTTACTTTAGAAGACTAGAGAAGTTAAGTAACCAGTCCCGGGCTGGGGGACGGGGGTTGTTGCCAATAAAGATAGATCACATGCCTCCTAAGTCTGGTCTACTGCTTTGCCCTCTGCCATCTTTAAAGTTCAAACTGTGGCTGTACTAGACAAAGAATCTCCACTATGTTTTGGTGCAAAGTTCAAGTCTTTAATAGTGTCTATATGAACTTTAAGTGATTCAAACAATACTGGCAATGGCCCATTCATTTAGCAGTCTGTATTAACAGCCAGGCAATGTAGGAGTGGAGAATTTTAATATAAATAACAAAAGAGGCCATTTTTTGATGTTCAGTCTCTAACACTGTTGAAAGTGTAAATTTTGAAGATACAGTATAAAAAAATCTAAACTATATCATTATCTTGGATATAATGAATTAAATAAAAACTAGTCTGGCCAATGTATTTATTTTACTTAAAATTCTGTCTAGGGCTTCTATCACATTTCTTCTGATTCTGCTGCTTCAGAGTGAGAGCAATGAAAAAAGGAGGAGAAACGCTGTGAGCTAGGGAGCGTCAGGAGTCCCAGGAGGAAGACTTGGAATCTAGCCACTACAGAGATAAGGATCTGAAGAGGGAAAAAATAAGACGAAGTCTTCAGGGCATTATATTATCTCAAAGGGGGAAAAATGTGGGGAGTTACCCAAGAGAAAGGAATCTCTCCCAGTGGGTCATCTTTGGAAGTTCTCAGTATGAGGCCTTGGGCAAATCAGCTCTCACCTCTTCTTCCATTGAACCAAACTTGCAGTTTCTCAATTTTGTTTGTTCTCAGCAGAGCTGTGAGCCAAGTGAAGTGCAGATGGATGGCTTCTTGGAATAGAACTGAAATCATGCCAGTCCTTATGTTAGAAAAGCATCCACCCTCAGCGACCACAGTTATCATGTGAACATCGTGGGTTCTTGTGGTGAGGTCACTGTATTACAGAAGTAGCTCTCTTTTAAGAAGATTCTTACATACATGCATGCCTTCCTGTGTCATCACTGATCTCTTTGTTGTAAAGTTCTATTTCCATATGAATTGTGTAATATGTTTACAAACTGAGTGTAGACATTATTTGTGTTATAAATTGTAGGCAAAACTTCTGAATGCCCTCATGGTTACCAAACTAGTATCACCTTTGGCCACTGAGATAGAGTTAATTAACTAAATTCTTCTCAAAACTAAAACTGAGTAACTTCTGCTAAAATGAACTTTATTGTTAAATAGAAAATAAACAGCTAATAGAACAGACACAGCACTGAGAAAATCTTGTTTTTACAATGATGGGAAAAATCATCCTAGAAGTTACTTCCATTTAAAACTATTTCAGCATTTAACTGTAATAGCTTTATTTGTTTTCATATATTCAGTATCATCCAAGAATTGAGCATATCCACTCCTTCAAATATTTTATTCTATCATTTATTCATTTCTTTTTTGCATGCTGTAATGGTTGTGAAATTTATACTTCCTCAGTTGAAGAATGAACTTCAGGTGTATAAATTATGTTTGAACAAAGTACTATTCTTAGCTGGGTGTGGTGGCGCATGCCTTTAATCCTAGCACTTGGGAGGCAGAGGCAGGCGGATCTTTGTGAGTTCAAGGCCAGTCTGGTCTACAGAGTGAGTTCCAGGACAGCTGGGGCTACAAGGGGGACCCTGTCTCAAAAAGACAAAAAAAAAAAAGTACTATTCTTATCAATTCATTTACATGTTGGCTTTTCCTTTTAATCAAAATATGTGTCATTTATAAAACCAGGTTCAATAGGTGCATGATAGTCTTCATTGAAATTTTGTCTGAATTTTTCATATATCCTTTTAAGATTTAAGAACAAATGTCTGGAGATACTCCTTCAGGTTCTGAAACAATTATTTTTTCCTTTCACCACAGAGAACCAACACCAGCCAGGCATGGTGGTGCACGACTTTAATCTCAGCACTCCTTGGAGGCAGAGGCAGGCTGATCTCTGTTGGTTCAAGGCCAGCCTGGTCTGCTGGACAGCTTTAGTGTCAACTTGACACACCTGGGTTGAGAGAGCCTCAACTAGGGCATTGCCTCCATTGGATTGGCCGATGGCCATGTCTGTAGGGTATTTTCTTGATTGTTGAGTGATGTAGGAGGGTCCAGCCCATTGTGGGTGGTGCCACCCCTGGGCAAGTTGTTCTGTACTGTATAAGAAAGGAGGCTCAGCATGGGCCAGGGGGGCAAACCAGTAAGCAGCATTCCTCCCTGGCCTGTGCTTCAACAGCTCCTGCTTCCAGATTCCTGCCCTGAATAAACCCTTTTCTCCCCAAGTTGGTATTGGTCAGTGTTTTATCAAAGCAATTGAAGGCAAACTAGAATTTTCTACATCCATTAATAGCATACTCATAGTCAGCTATTGCTGTACAGGCCTTTAATCCCAGCACTCAGTTGAAGTAGAGGAAGGTGGATCTTTGTGAAACGGAGGCCAGCCTGGTCTACATAACAAGTTCCAGGCTAGCTGGGGCTACAGGAAGACTTTGTCTCAAAAACAGAAAAAAAGAGTACACGTTCATATGCATATAAATAGTTATTTAATGATTTATTTTATTTTATTTATTTCTGTATGTGTATAAATGTACTGTCTGCATGCAGGTCTGTGCACCCGTGTCGTGCAATGCCATGGAGGTCAGAAGAGGGTGTCGGATTCCCCTGGAACTGGAGTTCTCCTAGAATTGGAGTTTCAGACGGTTCTCGGCCGCCATGTAGGTGCTAGGGATCGAACCTGGGTCCTCTGTAAGAGCGGTTGGCGCTCTTAACTTCTAGGCCATCTCTCCAGCCCCTTATTTAATGATTTTAAAATATAGAATGTGGTCCTCATAGCAGCAGAAATTTGGATCATGATGTTGACTGCTATATTCTGAGAGTTCCTGAATATTCTGAGTGAACTGAATGGTACATAATGGATGCTCAGACCATAAATAATGAATGACTGAATGTTTCATGGTAATGGTGAAGCCACTAGTTAACAGTATGCTACATGACCAGTATTTCTCTACTGCCAAAATGCTTCACATAGTAATGGGAGTACGTACTTACTACATTTTTTGAATAAACCAATGAAGAAATATACTGAAAAGACTAGCTCAGTGTTCAGAAAAGGAATCATGAGATGCTAAGGACTAGAACTGACCAATCTTTTCTCATAAAACTCTTAAGTATAAATTTTAGCATTTTCTCAAACATGTTGTGATCAATTTCTCCAAAATCACAGAGAATGGGGTAATAAGGAGATCATTATAGAATCCTGGGGATTCTATAAACACCAGACCTCTTCTCCCATTCACAATTCTGTCAAGTACAAGTTATTTTAAACCACATGACTAATTAATCATGTGAGCTGAATAGTTATAGCTGTGATTATGCAATTATTTCCACTTAGTCACATATCTCATACAATCCTCTCATGAAGTTTGAAGAAAATGATCAGGAGATTAAAAACTGTCAATGGTATTCTGCAAAACACAGCGCCTTCTAAACAATACTGCATTTTGTGGTGGTAATTTCTTATGTATATCCACATTCAAATTGCTGCATCCTAAAAACTTGGGACGGTTCATCAGTTAGAAGCACTGGCTGCTTTTGCAGAAGACCCGGATTCAATTCCCAGCACCCACATGGCAGCTAACATCCATCCAAAACTCCAGTCCCTGGTGATTGGACACCCTATTCTGTCCTCTGCTCCTTGGGTACTGCAGGACATGAGTGCACTTAAATACACCCAAGCACACTTGTACACATAAAAATAAACAAAAAAAATTTTAAATGCAAAACTCCTTTCATTTAAATGTTGCTCTGTAAATTGAGTGTTCTAAACAGTCTAGCAATATAGGTCTAAATTTATCCTAGGACCAATATCAAAACTGTCTGCTTCAAATTTAAAAAAAATCTATTATAATATGTACATTATTGCATAAATATTGGTTTTCTTTAAAAACACAAACACAACTGATAGCATGGTACCATGAACATGCTAAGTGCAGGCATGGTCTA
The DNA here is from genome assembly GCA_009823505.1 of Rhizomys pruinosus. Lineage (NCBI taxonomy): Eukaryota > Metazoa > Chordata > Mammalia > Rodentia > Spalacidae > Rhizomys > Rhizomys pruinosus. The sequence continues at coordinate 1,133,001 of VZQC01006693.1, read as the reverse complement.
TTCAAAGGGCAATGAAACATTTATAAACAGACCCATTCCCGATGTATTCCAAATTTTTCATGAGCTTGCATCCTAGTAAGACTTTGCAGAATTTTCATTTGCAAAGATCTAGTTCCCTTAAGATCTTGTTCACAAAACATCTAAAAGGTGCACGTTGAGAAACTGGAGGAAATGCCACGATGCTATCTAAAGCTGCAGCAGACACTTGTTTTCCTTCCCTTTGTAAGTAGAAAGTCAAAGGAGATTTCAAATAGTAGGCAGATGGAAATGGCATTTCCCTGAAAAGACATAAAGCAGCATTCAACAGGGAGGTCCCACTCCACTGAGTCTGTATAACCTCCACTCCATCCCTGTTGTACTTGCAGACAGCAGCTGTCAATCAGTCCTCACTCAGGAGTTAAAGAACCCCAAGTAAGCTCCTCAGTGGGGTGTAAATTGCTCCAAGAGTCTAGGGAGAAGCAACTGTTTTGTATGCTAAGGGGGAGGGGTAGATAGCTGGTTTCTTCTTCAGGGACCCTGGACTTAGTCCTGCATGTCTTCCACCACTTAGTCACGTACAGTTCTTGTGGGAATCATTCTCCCAGGGAATCACAGAAGGCCCAGAACTGAACTTTCCCACTCGGGCCAGGCAGCTGGGAACCCTATACAGACTTCCAGTGATTACTGACAAAGGGGTGAGAGTTTTGAGCAAGGAGAAAATGTTTCCCCAGAGCAATGCAAAACACTGTGGTGTCTTTACAGAAGTAAATACAATTCCTTTGTTCTGCTGTGATGGAACCATCATACAGAATGCTGATCTGAATTCAAAAGTAATCTTGCCAACCATGATTTCTCAGTAGATGGCTTAATCTCTTTTATACTTCCAGTTGTTTGTACTATACTTCCTCAATTTGGGTTGCTTATAAAAAAAAAAATTGTGGCATTGTTTACCAACATGAAATTTTTGTAGAGAAAATCAACTGTAAATTTCAATATAGGCTCCTTGGTGAAGAAATCTACATGTGAGATAATTTTGATTTGATTTTAAAAACATTTATTTTTACTTTTATATGTGTATGAATGTCTTGCCTGCATGTATATAAGTGCATCTGTGTTATGCAATGCCCACAGAGGGCAGAAAGTTGCATCAGATCCCTTGAACTCAGAGTTATGGATGCTTGGTAGCATGTGGGTGCTGGGAACTGAACCGGGGCCTTCTCTGAGTACAGCCAGTGCTTTTAACCACTAAGCTCCTTTCTAGCCCTGTACAACCTTTTCTTTTTCTTTTTTTATGTCTTTACATGTATGAGTGTTTTTTCTCCATGTATGTAAGTGTACTCATGTCATGTAATGAATGCCCATGAGGGCCAGGAGAGGGTGTCAGATCCCCTGGAACTAGAGTTACAATTGTGAGCCACTATATTGGTGTTGTTATTTGAAACTGAGTCCTCTACAAGAGCAGCAAGTGCTTTTAATGGCTGAACTATCTCTTCAGCCCCTTGATTAGAGCTTTTTTGATGTTTTGGGCTATTCTATTCTTTTTGTAAAAAAACATTTTTTCATTCTTTTTTTATTATTAATTTTATTTATTTCTGTATGTGTATGAATGTACTGTCTGTATGCAGGTTTGTGCACCTGTGTCGTGCAATGCCGCGGAGGTCAGAAGAGGGTGTCGGATTCCCCTGGAGCTGGAGTTCTCCTGGAATTGGAGTTTCAGACGGTTCTCGGCCGCCATGTGGGTGCTGGGGAACGAACCCGGGTCCTCTTTAAGAGCGGTCGGCGCTCTTAACCGCTAGGCCATCTCTCCAGCCCGGGCTATTCTATTCTTAGAAAGACCTTTGTACCCTCCTGAGGAATGGAAAAAAAAAAAAAAAAATATATATATATATATATATATATATATATCCATTTACCAGGACCCAAAGGGATGGGTGTAGTGATGGGCAGGCCTTGGTCTTCACCCACACAGAGTGAAGGGTGATTTGTACCCCATGCCTTGGCACCATGTCTCAGAAGTCGAGCTGTGAGAGGGCATGCCTCAGCCGCAGCAACTGTGCTTAAACACTACTACAGTCAGACGCTGCACTGGGACAGGAGAAACAACGCTTTTGCCAGCATGAGCTTAGAGAAAGTAAAACTCAATCACACAAAATACCTGTCGAGATTTACAAGGAAACATTCACTTGGGAGCTTAATTAATAATAAAATGTGATGAGCATGTTGATTCTACATGTTTTGGATCCAATAAGCTTTCAGAAATTTGAAACCCAACCTTCCTTCAGAGCACGTTAGAAACAGGTACTGTTCCATTGCAAAGATGAAGAAATGAGTCAAAATAACTCCCTCATAGAACAAGTGGGAGCCAGATGTCAGAAGCCGTATGCTGGGCAGATGTTAGAGATTTAAAATGAGAACTACCTGAATGGCCCTGGATGAAAACATAGTACTCTAAAAATAGAACGCCGACACCCCACTGAAATCAACTGCTCATTTTTGCATTCTACATGATGAGTGCTATGAGGCAGCTTCTTGCAAACCTGCAAAATTGCACTCAAGGATTTCTAAGGTGTGTCTAAGCAGAAAGAGGTGGTCCATTTAAAACAAGCTCACCACCAAAATACTGATCTCCTTAGTAGTTTTTATTTTAATCCTGAGAACTCAGGGAGGGACAGGAAAATGCTCAGTAGATAGGTATGGATGGATGGGCAGAGGGGAGAGGGAATTAATATCACATGTAAGCTGATCTGCAGGATACAGAGTGGAGGATGTTGCAAGGTAGGCCTGGGTCAGCAGCACACAGGTGCTGGCCCTGGAATTTGCTTCCTGAACATCTGTGCCTAACAGAAAAACAGCCAAGACTGTGGGGGCAGAAGTAGCAGATCTCATATTGCCTTAACAAAAACAACAAAATAAAGCGCATTCCTGTTTTCTACAGTTTCTGTCACGCTAAATGACATCCCTGTCCCCAGGTTTAGCTATGTATTTTGCCACCTCATAAAACTCCAATCAATCTTCCCTTCTCTCCTGGCACGAACTTATGAAGCATCCCCAATCTCCTGATCTCCCAGACCTAAAGAAAACAGGCAGGAGACGAGGCCTCCCATCAGGCATGGGCTTTCGTTTCTGTCAGAATTTGAGACTAAATACAGATCCGAGTCCTCACTTGGGGATTCAACAGACCTCCATCTAAGGAACATTCCAAACACAACCAGAAAGAAGTATTGCAAGCTTTTCTGCCCTAGGAGAGTGGAGAGAGAAAGAAAAGGTTACTGTTTCACGTGAAGTGATTTCCCCCTTCTCTGTGGTAGGCACAGAACACATCATCCCACCTGGAACGTGAGTCATTTGTGAAATGCTTGTTTTTAATTCAGTCTTCTCCACAACCTGAGGAGTGTGTAGGAGACCCCAGGAAGCTGACACACAAGTGCAGATTTCTTTTTCCATGAGAAGAGAACCATCAAGCCAATGGCCAATGTTAACCATGAAAATCAAACTATCCTGATGTTTTATTGTCAAGCAAAAAAAGGAAAAAGCCCATTATTCTTCACAAGCAGAGAAAAGTGTTCAGACCCCCTCCAAGGGCTTTAAAGAAAAAAGCCCAGGCCCATGAGCGCTACCTCCTGGCCCCCCATTCCTTCTCATTCTAACCTTTTCTCTCCTACTGTCCCACTCTGAGAATAGCCCCAGCTTCAATGCATTCAAATTTATGATTCCCTGTGCTTGAAATGGTCTTCCCTCAGTGTTGGTCTCCTCTTGTACATCATTCACTACAGAGCAATTCACAACCATTCAATTCAGAATGCACGCCCAGGACATCCCCCCCCCCACACACACACACTTTTCTCTTACCTTTTGTAGCAATTAAACCAGCTCCCTGCCACATCCCCAGCACTTAGGACAGTGCTATCTCCCAATGTGTGCAGTCGGTAGGTTTTTTTTTTTTTAATGGAAATATATTATTTATTGAAGAAGGTTCTCAAATTATATGCAATGTAAAATATGATTCAACTTTCCACCTGAAACCAGGATGTAGCTTTCAATGTGTTCTTCATTAGGCACTCAAAGCCTGGATGTGTTGCAGATCAAACTATAAACAAGAACTCTGGGTACTTCCTAATCTCATAACTCTTCCCACTCATACTCATGCTCTCAAAGATATCTATCTATGAGATGGATTATACATAGGGAGGCCCAGGAGGAGGCAACTGAAAATCATTGAAATTTTTAAAATGAACAAAGTTGTAGCCAGGCATGGTGGCATGTGCATGCCTTTAATCCCAGCAGACAGGAGGATCTCTGTGAGTTAAAGGCCAGCCTGGTCTACAGAGCGAGTTCCAGGCCAGCTGGGGCTACAGGGAGACCCTGTCTCAAAACAAACAAACAAACAAACAAAAAGAACAAAGTTGATTTTGTTATACAACTTGTTATATTTTCCATTTGTTGAATTACTCCTTATGTTATTTATACTTACAAGTCAAATGACCTACAGTCCTTAGACAATGTAGTGTTTTGTTTTCTTAAGCGGCTAGCATATACAGGGATTAAGAGAGCTTCATTCTCAAATGTCTAAAAGAAAACCCAGGATGAAAGAGAACCATTCAAACAACCTGTCGAGCTGCTGGTGTCTTCCTCAAACAACTATTTTAACTGTATTATGAGAAATAACTACATTATTTTTTCTCAGAGAATTGACAGTTCTTGTTCCTCCTAAACTTCCTGTTTGACACAGTGCATATAGAAATGTGAAATAACAAAATGCTTTAAGTAGCAGAGTACAGGATGCTCACATCTAACCATTTCATTAAATATTTGGAAAGCTCATGGTGATGGTAATGGCCTGGGTTTGCCATCATGGCAAATATTAAGGGCTCCAGTAAGTAAACCTGGTGTGACATCTGCAAGCCACAGCGTCAGTGAGCAAAGCCAGGACTCCACTCTCTAGAGGCAGCCTTAAAAGACACTTGAAAGGTAACTAACAAAGAAAGCATGATATCTAAGTCCAATATTTAAAAGTTCAAAAACATATTCATCATAAATTCAAGACACAAGATAATATGTAAGTGTGATTCCATTAATATGAAGTGTCCAGAAAAGCCAAGTATATAGAGGCAAAGGTTGGGTTGGGTTTTAGGTTGTTCAGGGTTGGGAGTGGAAATGGCTGAGAATGGGTACAAAGTTCCTATCCACAATGGAAACATTATCAAGTTAGATTGTGGAGAAGATTATATAGCTCTGTACATATACTAAAATGCATTAAACCATACATCTTAACTCATGAATTTTATAGTATGTAAATGACATTTGTTTTAAAAAGTGAGAAAGAACAAAGTTCAGTGTCTACAAGAACTTGTAGTGTCTCAGTGGCGGGGAAGAGGAGCTAAAAGAAAATGGTGGTATTCCACAGAACTCGTCTTGTGAATTACACTTCCTGTTCTTTACCCTGTTCTTGCACAGTCATGAAGAGCTGGGAAAGTGTTCCAAGTATGCCTGGTACCGCATCATGGAAAACATACTGAAGCCCTGGCTAGCCTACACAGCATCATAGAGAACACACTGAAGCCCTGGCTAGCCCACACAGGCTCAATCCCCCAAACTCCCTACTGGCTCTGTAACTTAGGAAAGTCACTTTAAAGCACTTTCTAGGCTCTAGACTCCTCATCTGTAGCAAACATGATAACAGTACTTGTGTCAAAGGGTTGTGGTGAATATTAAATTCACTACTTGAACAATGTTCAAGGATGTTTGCTATCATTAGTACCCCTTTAGGCTCTTTCAATGTAGCCAATAAATATTATAAACATTACCAATTTGTGTATATGACAAGATAGGAAAAATAAAGTTGGGAAACACTGTCTCACATGGGGATCAAACTGCATTATGTCTAAATTATGTTCTATGAAAAATCATATTATAAGTGGTTTTCTGATATTACTCAAGGAGCACAGTATTGTGTGAAAAAATTAAGGGGCCACATAAAATGATTGTTTCACAAATAAAAAGGCTGAAGTTCATCTAAAAACCCATTCTTGAGGATCTATTGAACTTGTATTTTTGTTATAATTTGGTAAGTATGAGCATCATAAAAGTATTTTGTCTACTCAATTGTCAGGGTCAAAGTAGAATTGGGTTGGTGGCTTTTAAAAAAATACTGTATTTTTCTCATGCAATGAAGTGTGCGCAGCAGGGGCACAAACTATATATGCAGCAACCAAACACGATTAAAAGCTTTTTAATGAAGGCACTGTAAACAGCATTTTCCTTCTGCTTTAGAATATTTCAAATACAAAATTAGCAAGCCCCAGAGACTGGAATTTCTGCTACAGGAGAGATGAAAGGTTAACTGTCTAAAAGGAAAGAATATGTTTGACATATTCTATTTAGAAAATAAAAGGGGCTCCTAATAAAAGCAGAGCCCCACTTGATGCGCCTAATGCTCCTTCAGTGTTTGCATACACAACCGAGTAATTAGAAAGCCCCACTCAAAAAAAAAAAATAAAATAAAATAAAAAGCCATTTCAGACATCAGTCCCTTGTTTACCAGGCGTGCTAGAGGCCCCTGGAGGTCACTGTGATTGACAGGATTTTGTGTTGGTAGGAAGGTTGATAATGCACACACATCTCTTGAGAGGAGAGCTCCCGAGCTCTGACCATACTTAATAGAAGGGCAGCCTCTATGAAGAACAATGTAACAGGGAAAGCCTGGGGGGCTGGTGGGCGGAAGGATGTTCAAGGATTGCAAATGACATTCCCAGTCAATTAGTACCCATTGGGAAGCTGAGGTATACCATGCCAAGAAAGAAAGAAAGAAAACTAAAAATTCCCAGGGTAAGGATTTTCCTTTGCCAAAGACAAGGCACCCCTGTAACCACTTCTGTTAGAGACACTTCAGTAACCCCAGCTCCAAAGCATTTTATGAGCTGCTGAAGTTCAAGTCATTTTTAGAAAAGCAACCCTAGTTCCTATAATATATGGCAATGTTACTTTCATTAGGCATGTCTGACAGGCTACAAAACAGAAATAAGATCACAACAAAATCAACAGAACAACAACCCCCCCCCATAGCTTTGAATCCCAATACCAACTTAATTTTAATCTCTTTGTTGAACTTGAATTCCTTGAAACACAATTAATAGTATTTTCCATATTTCCAGTGATTGCGAGAAACCATGTTAATTATTCCTAATGTTCCAACCCTTCAAAATCCCCATGACCTATATTTGAAAGAGTATCCAGCCAGTTTCATTTGACATAATGATGCTTGGGATATGTGGTTACAGAGACTAAATCTATTTCAATCATATGTCATTAAATTAGTTTAATGAATCTGACTTCAGCCAAAGAAGATGCAGCCCTTCAGGTACACAATGGCAGCTACCATGAGAACTTGTCACTGTGTAGGATTTCCGTTTATTAATGAGATCAGCTGCTGCCGGGGCAGAGTTGTAACCATGAAAAACATTGTCCTAGAAGCCATAACCTGGTGACCAGAATCATGAGGCAATTGCCAACTCCACTTCACAAAGCATCAATTAAAGCCTCAGGTGTCTACAGGCTGAGCACAGATTTTTATAAAATGGGATATTTACCTTTACATGACTACTTTATCTGAAAACACAAGATCATTTCTTGGGACAAAAGAATAAAAATAATCTTGTCTTGACAAGGTCAAAGCAGGTTTTCCTAGCTTAATCCTTTTGGAAAACTTATTGTCACTTAATCCATTTCATCTGTAGAAAGCCTTATCCAGAATTTCTATATGATATTGAAACAATAAACACACATGTAGGGTGTCAAAAGTTCTAAGGGAAAAATATACAGAGGTCTGTGAAAGACTGTGCTCTCTTCCCAAATAAAACATTGAGGAAACCAGGCTGTTCTTTGAGTGAAGGGATCACTCGCTCAGTCAGAAAAGCACACACTACAGAGAAATAGAAAATTAGACATCTATCCCAGCATCATAGATGAGCCACAAAGCAAGTATTCTAAAGAAAATTCAATCTAAAAAAAAAAAAAAAGCATAAGATTGCTTTAGTGAATTTGGGTGTTTTGACTTTAAAAAAAAGAAAGTAATTATAAGTTAAGGCAAGATTTCATTTACTTTCATTCTGAGATCAACAGAACAGAAAAGGGAACCTGGGAAGGAAGGCTTCCGCTCCGCTCCCCTCTGAACTGTAAGCAGTGCTGGCCACATGAGGTGTGATGAAGTGGGTGCCACAGTGACAAAGCACAGTGACTCACTTTCCCATTCTGTCCTGATTTCTCATTCATAGCTTTGTTTCCCTCTTTTAAAGGGGTGAAATGACCCTCCATTCTTTTGCCACAAGGCCCACAGAACGATTTCAGGGCTTACAGGGACAGTGTGTCACCAGGGCAACTGAATTAAACACAGGAAAGACAGATGTGAAGGCCGGAATTCTTCAAAGGCAAGGGGGTTTGACACTTCATAAATCACTATGTCACTCTGGTCTAACAAAAACTGGTCTCATGTACTGTACCCGAGGCTCTAGCTGGCCAGACTTGCTGGTGGAGTCTGTTTGCACACCACATCTGGTTTATCACTAAGAGCTTTATAAATGCAATGAATCAACAGGAGACAAGGGTGAAGCCTTTACTCCATATACAATAAAATCCTTTTGATAGGGAATTCAAGGAGTCAGTTACAGAAAAATATCAAAATGCTAAAAATGACTTGAGTATGAAATGAAAACACTTTAACACCTACGCATGGTAGGATTCATGATCTCGGTTATTTGGTTAATTTTACTATTATTTATCCAGCCTTGAGATGAGAGGTAGACAATACAGAACATCTGTTAGTATCTGTATCTTGGTTATTCTGGCTTTTACCTGGTAGGCAAGGACAAAGTCCAACTGAGTTTAAAATGTAAATGTTTGGCGGGTTGGGCTGGATAAGTGTTCTGTCTTAGCATTTTCTTCTAATCAGGCCATATAGTACAAGAAGAGCTAGATTTCAAACAGTAATTAAGAAGATTGCAAGAATGGCATGCTTCTGTTTGCCTAGTACTCATTCAGGTCTGCTTAAAGCAGAAGGAACTGATAGTAATGAGTATGGATCATGTGTTTGCTGTTTCTTTTTCTGAATTATCTTTAGAGTGATAGCTCAGAGTAGTTAATAGTCACTAATTCCCTGATCCCACAGACATGTACAACAGTAATCCACCATATTGAATAAAACACCATCTTTGCCTATTTTCCAAGTTTCCACCCTCTTAAATTTAGCCCATAAATGTTATCAGATATAAGTAATATGCTTTAGAAACTAAGTAGAAAGTAATATGTATCATTTTATGATTAGATTTGTATATAACTTCTTGCCTTATTCTGCTGCAATAGGCAAATCTTTCTCCTGCAGCAGAAACTAAAATAACAGTATAACCCACTGAATCCTAATCCTTTCCAAAGTAGAAACTCCCACAAGAATGAACTTCTGTTTATCTTAGCTGAACACTTAAATTACAAAAAGGACTGACTGCAATAACATTTCACATAAATTTACATTTTACTAATGCCAAAATAAACATATTTTGGAAAAATACTGATATACATATCTCCCAGACACATCTGCACATACTTCATAGTATACCATCAACTCCTGAAGCACAGTGCATACCACCTGGAAATGCCCCTACGGGTCGCCCAGAACTCTATGCCTCTTCAAACCACTAAAACCTATGTCTCTTGGCGTTTTCTCATTTTCCGGGTTTCAGTTCAGACAGTACCAATTTGGAGTCATCTTTACCAACCACCAAATTTTCCTCTGATTCCTGCCTTCCATCATATCTCTGCTTTTTGTGACCATTGTGTTTTATCCACACTGATCACAATGTCCAATTCACCAAGTTTAAAGACCCCCTCATTTCCACTGATACAGGTTGAACACCCTTAATCTGAAAATTCAAAATATATAATGTTGTGAATTTTGAACATATCATATTTGAGAGCATTCTGGACATGAGATGTTTTGAATTAACAAAGCTCACCGTAAAGTATATACAAATTTCAACCCCCCACCACACACACAAAACAAACTTCAAAATCTGAAATGCTTCTGTTCTTAAGCACTCTGGACAATGATACTATAACAGTACAGATTCTATAACACAACATGACAAACTGGCTCAATTTACTAAGTTAATATTATTAAACCCCATTACTAGTATTTAAAAAAGAAGCTGGTAAGGGCCAATGGTTTTTTTGTTTGTTTGGTTGTTTTGTTTTGTTTTGTTTTGTTTTTCTTATCCTTATCCTTTTTTTTTTTTGAAGATTTTATACAGGCAAGATACTTCTGGAAGAGCAGCTATGACCACATTATGCAAACTTGAAAATCAGCCATGATCACAAAGAGTTATGAAAATAAGTATGGTATGCATGCTATTGAAAAAAAAAACAGCTTCACATCCAATTTGCCTGTCTTCCATTTAAGTTGAAAACAGTCTCGATGCTGTGTAGGGCTCCTGTCATCCCACTGCTTTGCAGCAGGCACACTACTCACAACTGTGCTGGACCCTTTGTGCAAATACCCAAAAGGCTGCATGAGATTCAAAAGCTCTTGTTCACAAGGGGCCAGCAGGTGGAGAACGAAAGCTTCAGCCGCAAGTCTTCTGCCTGCTAAGAAGCGACACAGAAGCATAAAGAGAGGATTATGGATCCAGGCACAACTTCAGTCTGTCCAAGAGGCTCTATCATTAACAGAGAATACAGAGATTATATTCAGTACCCAAATTCTACAAGCTCGCTGTAGGCTCAAATGTTTAAGTGCACTTATCTGTCATCCCTTCACTTTCTTTATTGAAATAAATCCCTTTGTAATAACAAATGAGGGTTTTCTCCTTTTCCCTATGCAGATGAGCAATGCATGGATGCTTTTACATTTGGCTGGTAGGGAAGAGTGACAACAGGTAGAGAAAGCTGACTGTGGCTTACCATTTGCAATTAATAAGAGCAGATATCTCTCCCTTCTTACCTTCCAGTTCCTTTCACTCTCATAAAAGAAAATAATTACATTTCACAGCAATTTAAAGTAACTGGTTAGGTTCAGAATATCTTTAAGGTGGTGCAAAGTAGCAATTAAAAGCTGGGTATTTTTTTAATGCCCATGGTTTGGATCTTGAAATCAATCTCTTAGATTCTTCTGTTTTGTAATTCATGTAGCTAATCAACCAAAATAATACTATTTAACTTCTTTCTACTCATGCCAATCTTTACTGCAGAGAAAGTCACCCAACCATGTGCATTCTAATGTGCAATTTTCATGAGTGACTCTTTAACTTAAAGTTACTCACCTAAGTTCCTAGCAGAACAGATTTATGAGCAAAAAATTCACAGAAGATGATATAAAGGCTAAGGCTGTTCTTGGCATTAGCTATCCTGGTAAGAACAATCACTCAACAGGTAGGAAGCAATATTAAAAATGAACAAATACTGTTGCGTGCCTAGTTACAAAAATGGGCCCAGAGGACAAGCTGAGTGAGTCACACACAACCAGCCAGAGCCTAGAAATAGGCAAGTATCCAAAAACATCAAAAATTGAACAGCCAGCTAGGTATGGTGGTGTGTTCCTGTTATGCCAGCACTTAGGAGGCTGCTGAGAAAAGAGGGTTGTGAGTTGGAAGCCATCCTGGGCTATATAATGAGACCATATCTAAAAAGTTAAAAAAATTTTAAACAGCAGCTTCAATATGTGAACACAAAGGCTATATTATATGTAGCATTTATACATCTACTGTTCACTTTTCTTCCTTCCTTTCTTTCTTTCTTTCTTTCTTTCTTTCTTTCAACAACAGGTAAATGGGGAATAAAGGCACTTGGGTAAATGCAGGTCAGATGATGTTTATGACATAGGGAATTTGTTAAAGCATTTGTTTCACTAAAAGCCAAATTGGGTCTTTATACTTCTGGTATTGTAAGAGACCATAACTAAATCCAGGGAAAAGTAACTTTCCTTGGAATCCTTCCAGATCCCTTTGGATCCCAAAAGAACAGAATGGTCCTGAATCCATCCCACTTTGGCTAAAGTGATGCCATTTTGCATTCTTTTTTTTTTTTTTTGGTCTTTTTTCTAGACAGGGATTCCCTGTAGCCCCAGCTGGCCTGGAACTCACTCTGTACACCAGGCTGGCCTTGAACTCACAAAGATCTGCCATCTCTATCTCTGCCTCCCGAGCGCTAGGATTAAAGGCGTGTGCTACCACTCCCAGCTTGGCATCATATATATATATATATATCATTATATTATATATATATATATATTAAGTTTACCCCGGGAATGCAGTGTGTACCCCAGGCTGTCTTGCTATGGCCTGCACAATCTTACAAGCCAAACTTAAGCAATTTATATTCTTAGATGTTATTTTCCTAAATGCCTGGTGTTTTTAAACAATGGGCCCATTGTAAGAATTAATTTTACAAACAAACCAAATAAACCACATATATACAACACACATGTAATTGAAAGAAAAAAAATTCATGAAAGGATATTTCCCTTCTGTGTTTACTTAGTTTATATGTCTATTTACTATCTATATATATATATATATATATATGTGTTTGTTTATTTATTTATTCATTCATTATGTGTATGAATGTACTGTCTGCATGTAGGTTGGTGCACCTGTGCCAGGCAATGCCGCAGAGGTCAGAAGAGGGTGTTGGATTTCCCTGGAACTGGAGTCAAAGACAATTCTCAGCCGCCATGTGGGTGCTAGAGATTGAACCTGGGTCCTCTGCAAGAGCAGTCGGTGCGCTTAACCACTGGGCCATCTCTCCAGCCCCCCCCCGAGCTTGCATTCTTAATAATTTTAAATAGTTGTTTCTGAGTCAAAAGAGCCACCCTAGAAATTTCCATTACAGTAAACCATGAATTCATTAAAATTAGTAACAAATAATGTCATCGTTTAAAAATGTTTTATTGTTAATGTGGATTCAATATCTATGTCTGTGTGATGCACAAATTCCACTTCTGAAGGACAGTTGTTAATCACAGAATAATGGTACAATGTAAGTAAAAATAATCTAAGCTTTAGAATCTGAGATGCCTTAAAGACACACTTTATGTCCATCATTGTCTAGAAGATTGTAAACAAAATTTAGCCTCTTGAAGACACTGTTTCTTATGTAGAAACAAAAACATTATATCACAGCTTGTAAGAGCTATGGCATTAGTGAGATTGTAAGGTTAAAGAGTGAGTGTGAAGAGCATGCAGTTTCTGGCACACAGTAGCTGTGTGGACAGTCACCAGACAGCAGCTGTACAGAGTGTACATGGCATAGCCTCAGCAGACACTCCTTTCTTCCTCTTTCCCTCATTCATGTTAACGTTATTCCAAGTTTAATTTTTTCATCAAAGAATACCTTACTTAAATTTGAAGCAAGAGAGGAGTGCTCTTCTTTTCTTAAAATCTCTCTAAATTTTCTTTCAAAGCCCCTATTAAGCTTACAGGGAATCTTACGCTATCTTCCAAGAGACATTTGTGATGGACATAAGGCTCAGAAATAGCCATGCAAAGGCAACTGAAAGAAGCCATGATTCCATTTTGCTTAGGATCATTCACATAGGAGTATAGAGAGCAACAGAAATTTATTTATCACTGTTTATCCAGACAAGATAGACTAGGCTGGGCTTGACCTCACAGAGATCCCTCTGCCTTTGCCTTGGGAGTGCACCACCACCCCAGGCTTCTGGTCCGGGCTTTGTGGTTTGCAGCAGGAGCTGAATTTCCTGAGCATTTCTTCACTACACAGGCATTAAGTTTAAAAGAATACCTTCTTCTGGAAACTAGGATGGGGCCTTCATGTGATTTTACTTCACACAAGAGAATGCAACAGCCCAGACTTGCCTGGGTCTGAACATACCGCACTGGATTACTCTGCCATATTCCAAAAGAAAAAAGCTATTGCTCTCTCTTTCTGGAATCATTTTTTATTTCCTTTTATATTCAAGCTTGAATTATAATAGAATCTCTGATTAAATAGTTTCCCAGGTGAAAAGTGTATAGGAAAGAATAGAACAGGATTTATTTCTGAATGCGAAAGTACATTATTTTATTCTAACAACTAAATGAATGGAGTAGCGAGTTAAGCTGAGGAGACCCGAAGGAGGGCAAAACCCTAAATAATAAGGTGCTATGGTAAAAATGGGAGTACAAGGGTAAATTCTAGTTTCTTCAATCATGGTGATAACTTATAATGTCAGAAAATGCTGAAAAACCATTAGAAAAGTCTGTAAGTTATGACAAGATGGTTTAAAGAAAAGAGAAAAGCCTCTACTCAAGTCATTATTCCAATATAATCACTATAGGTACCACAGGCAGTTACATTGTTTTTATTCACAATGATCAACTATATTAACTGCAAAATGCCAGACTGTCACTTATTTTCTCCTGAGTTTTCATGAGAAAACACTTTGTGGTGGGAAATTTTTGTTTTTGTTTTCCTTTTAAATGTCTCGCTGTAACTATGACTTTATATTTTTTTAAGAGTCAGAATAGCCAAATGTCCTGCATTCTTGCTTTGTTTACATGTATGTAGTTTGAACTTCAAATAGTGTAATGTACTTATGTACATATATGCATAAAGATGAACTTTATTTTCCTTTAAAACAATTATTCAAGATTCAGCTAGCTTGGCATATATGTATGTACATGTATGCAATTGCATGCATATGCCTCCCATATGTAAATATGGGGGATGGAATAAGAGAAATAAACAATCATAATACCCTTGTATTGATAAAAAGACTCTATCTTTTTACAGTCATCTTATATGCACTACCTTATTTCAGGTGCATAACCAGCATCCATAGCAAATAAGATAATTTCATAATAACCTCATTTAGCAAATGAGAAAACTAAAGTGGAAAATGTGACAGGCAGAGGGACAAGTAACCAACAGTGGCCACACTGAGCAGCCAGTTTTGATTCCTGGGTCTTCTCTTTCCTATGGTACATGGAAAATGCCATAGCTTTCTGCCAAAGAAATAAAAGTTTTTAGAATATTCTTCATAAATTTCAGAAACCAGAAAAAAATCAAAACAATGTACCTGGCAGGCAGGTGGACCAGAAGAAAAAGTATCAAATCATTTTTAGCACAAAAATACCATCTCTGAAAAGACACAGAGATAGTAATTTAAAGGGACAGAGGGAGCTAATCTCTGCCTCGGCCATCTATGAAATGGGAGTGGTCTCCTCCTGGGCTGCTGTGACAAGTGACTGGGATGGCAGGGAACATCCTTCACCATCTGCAGCAGTTGGTATCAAAATAGCTCAGCCACAACAGGGCTGCTCTCCTTACTCGATGGGACATCACTTGTCATAAGAGAAATAACAATACTTTTCACTAAGTCAACACCATCATCAAAGTCAACATCAATTTAGATTACTGAGAACCTATCTTAAGTGAACTTATAACTCGAAAATGTTTGTAAAAAGATAAAATGCAAAATTTAATAGCAATGGAAGGATGGCATTGCTTGATTACTCAGCCTTAATGTGCCCTTGAGTCTAGAAGCGATGCTCTCAGAGAAGAAACTCCCTAGCTAACTTCCAAACACTTCTGCTCTCCCTCATTTTACAAATTCACTAATTATTTTTCTCCATATTCTCATAGCTAGAGTATTCTTACTAACCACAACTCTAAAGAAATGAAAATTAAATGCTTACATTTCTTTCAGTGATTTCATTATTGTCAAAATATTGCAAATGAAATAAGATAATGTGATCATATCACATGTAGATATACACGGAAGGATTATATTACAAGAGGCAATAAATTGTGACAGGTAGACTGAAAGACAGTATTGCCAGGCTTTCAAATTGTGGCTCATGAATTTATTGGGCATCAGTTTTTAAAATATAACATAGAACTAAGTAAACACAGAAGAGAAATATCCTTTCACGAATTTTTTTTCTTTCAATTACATGTGTGTTGTATATATGTGTTTATTTGGTTGTTTGTAAAATTAATTTCTTACAACGGGCCATTGTTTAAAAACAAGCAGGCATTTAGGAAATACCATCTAAGAATATAAATTTCTTAATTTTTCTTTTAAGATTGTTCAGCCATAGCAAGACATGCTGGTACACACTGCAATTCCAGGTACTTAAGAGTGTAAAGTACAAGAATCATTTGAATTACAGAATTTGAGGCTACCCTGGGTAACATAATGAAACCTTGCCTCTTAGGAAAGATACATGGCTGGGTGCCTTTAATCCCAGCACTTGGGAGGCAGAGGCAAGTGGATCTCTGTGAGTTCAAGGCCAGCCTGGTCTACATAGTGAACTCTAGGCCAGCTGGGACTAAAAGGAGACCCTGTCTCAAAAGAACACCCCCCCCAAAAAGTAAGATAGTGTCTTAGACACAAAGGTAGTATTCACTGTACATTCATTAATAACAAAGATAATGGGAAACATAGGTTTTAGGTATTATCTATACATGGCATTGCCTTACTTTAATTTTAAGAACATGCTTAGTAATTGCAAATTTCCTTATTTTTTAAAAGGCTTTATTTTAATTATGTGTGTATGTGTGTGTTTGTGTGGAAAGGGGTGTTATAGGCACAAATATAGTGCATAGAGTGTTATGTGCATAAGTATAGTGCATAGAGAGACCAAAAGAAGATATCAGCTCCCTTGGAGCTGGAGCTACAGGCATCTGTGGAACAGAACTCAGTTCCTTCACAAAAGCAGTATGCAAGCCCAAGCATGTGCTAAGCTATCTCTCTAGCCACAGGAATCACAATTTTCCTGTCATTAGGCCTTAAAAAGGGTTACGTTTCTTTATAGACATACATCTCCACCTTTTAACTTTGGCAAACTACTTGAAATACTTAGGACACGTGACTAAATTATGAAGTAATAACATCAGCTTCCAATATTTGGTAGCCTAAAACTCAATGGAGCTTGTTGTCGTGCGCACACTGTGCCTGCTGCAGAAGCCAGGCTCTGCCCCGGCAGTCACAGGATGACGAGGTCTGTACACAGCCGCTGCCATGAACCTTGCTCATGCTCATGCTGCGGGGAAAAGAGCAGATGGCAAGTGCATGGAGCTTCATAAAGAGCCTGCCGGGAGGAATGGGGGTCAGTTCCACTCACATTTGGTTGAACCCCATAGCCAAACAGTCACCAAGTTTCTATTCAATGACATGCCTGAAAAATAAGAGAACCAAAATCTTTTTCAAAGCTCAAACGTTTTCCACAAATAGCGTGCAATGTAAGCTATCTCCACCACAGAATGTTTTGCTCTGGGTTTAATCTACTGATTTACTGTGACTTCTAGTAACCTATGAAATACAAAACTGGAGAAACTGGAAACATCAGAAAAGCCAAATCAACATATAAAATTTAACATAGCATCATGAAAAAATGAAAAGAGGCACAGAGTAGAGGACTTTGGGTTAAACCTGGGCTATGCCACTTGTTAAGTTATTAAATTTCCCAATCTGGCTTTGATACCAGTTCAGGGGCAGGGGTTGGGGTGGGGACAATAATACTCAACCATGTAGGATTTTTTTGTGAAGATGAGAAATACAACAGTAGTACCTACTGTTGCCTCCTGGGTATGGCCTATGGCAGGCACTGAGAAAAGGCAGCAGTTACCTGTGCATTCCCTCTGCTATGAACAGGCATGCCATTTTCCTTTGCCATGTTTGTACATTTTAAAGGCCTAGACACACTACTTTATAAGGAGATTTTTAAAATTAAAATTACCAGTTGCAAAATGATAGATTTAAAATTCAACAAAATGCTCCTTATAAATCTATTCTTTAAAGGCTTTCACTTTGAATAAAAAAAAGCCAAATACATAAAAGTCGAAAGGGGGAGGAGTCTCTGAGTTAACTAATATCTATGGGACTTAGTTTGAAGGATTTGGGTTAACTGCAAGCTCACAATGAACCAGTGAGACATGGCTACCCTGCGTCCCTCTAGGAAATCCTGGACACTTGAATGAAAACCTAGAGTCCCTGTTAATTTATTTTGTAAGTCTGACCACATACTATCACAGTGCTTGGAATACTACTCTCTAACCCTCTACTGAGAGACGAAGGAGCAGACAGGGCAGTGCACTGCTGCAGAGAACATAGGCCTGAAGAATGGAGATGCTGTTTCAGAAAGCACCCTACCTATTCTCCAGTATCTGAGAGGCTGTCATGCAGAATGGATCTCTCTCAGCACTGTTCCAGGGAGTTGGAAGAGGATGAAACAATAGGAACTGCCCTTGACTGCTGGTGAGATCACAGCCCAGCACAACCTGGTCACTGACCTGCTGAGGATGTGTCAGGGATTCCACAAGGGCAGAAACTGAGGCTTAGAATTTTTAATGTGTTTCTAATCCTATGAATCTACCAGCCTTTGGATGTGCTGTACTTGCTCTAAATAGGCATCTTCTCCATTTTAATAAAGACATTATAAAACTAATAATATAACGTGCAGAATTCATTTACACTGCTTATGCTACAGAAATCTTGATTTAGTAGATATCCCTTCAGGTTACGATTTGTGCTGCTGGCTGCAATATAATAAAGATGCTGACAGTTGTGAATTACTTTACTGAGTTCTACAAGTTATCAACTGCAATGGTAAATAGGAGAGAAATGAAAGGTAAAGTAGGTGGCTAGGTCAACAGGGGCGATGCCTGCCTCTCTGCATAATTTAAGACCTCCTGAAAATGATGGCATGTAGGTGCCTCTTGCTGAAGAAGAACAGAAAGCATATATGGCTGTAAGTTTCAGGACATAGAGGTTAATGGAAAATGGGAACGGCTCTATTTTATGGGCCCCACTGAAGATGGATGGCTGGGGAGATGGGCAGGAGGTATCATTTCTTATCTAGAAGAAGCCGAGGTTAAGAGATGAAGCAATGGCGTGTGAACGCCGCATGGGACAATTATTAGTGGAGAGCTCTGACTAAAGGTGAATGGCCTGCTGGGAGATGGGAGACATCTGATAGGTAAAGTCAGTCCGGCCCTGGGGCCATGACCTCATTAATAGTTAAACAACAGCACTGAAAATTAATGACCCACACCTGACTGCCCAGTGAAACTGCACTCCTCTTCCTAACTGTCCGGAAATCCACACATGCACGTCCCAGCAGGGAGTCTGGCTGTCAGTGGTTACCGCGACCCCTGTGGGAATTTGCCAGGTTAAATGAGCAGTGGTAAGACAGTAAAGAAGGAGACTCCATCTGAGCACCACAGCACAACACAGGGCAGAAGTGCAGGTGTGTGTGGGGGGGGGGAGGGGGGAGTTCTCAGAAGTAGACCTTGGCCACATTGAAGGAATTTAGAGAGAGAAGACCATGAGCATCCTATGCAGACTTGAATAAGAGTACCTTACTTACTCATCTGGGTTAGGAAGGTGGGGCACCAAGCGACCCCTGCACAACCTGCCATGTGGCTGCTACACAAAAGCCATTTGTCAAGCTTCCCGGTTACCAAATTTGTTGGCTTGAAATCACCAAGTGGAGGGTAAACGATGTTTAAAAGAGCAACTAAAACCATCATCATCTTAAATCTAAAGACTTTTCAATACACAAGAACCTAAGGTGTTCACCATTAAGATCTGAGAGAACAAAGCTTCCTCCACACCCCACATTCCCCATCCCTTCTCTCTGTGGTATCCGGGTTCTCTTTGTGCTTTGTGCACAGAATTTTGAAAATAGACTACAATAAATTCCACGCACGACAGCTTACTACAGCTAAAGACGGAGCTCCTGAGATGCACCTTTTTATTTATTGGAGTTGGGGAAGGGAGGTGGTAATGTTTCCTGTATCGGATGCCTATACTTTGCAGACCTTTGGGGACTCATCTCTGCTGAATTCTTTAACAGCTGAGATGACAGGGATGTCCATTACCCAAATGGACAGCACTCTCTATTGATCAGGGCTTCACTTAGCGATCTCATTTGTCATCCTATTGTCTCTCATCTTCACTACTCTCGATATGAAGGGAGAATCTTTTTTCAGGTGTTGGAAAGTTCATCTACATTCCAGGCACAGCTGAGCAATTAAACATGTAATGAGTGGGACACTTCAGTGCTTCACCTACACAGAAGTCTGAATCGGGCTTCTCTCTATCTCCCACACACAGGCCATAGGAAGTTAAAGAGCTAATTCACTCCTGAAAAAGCTCAGAAGAATAACTATAACACTCTTCAAACCTTAGCTGCAGCAAGTGCTTGCTTTGCTTCCATTTCCGCTTTCAGAAACTCATTTTAGAAGATAAAAAGGAATATTAGACAAAGAAAGCCCAAATCCCAACAAAACAAAGGAAGGTCTACCTAATCTTGCCAGTTAATCATTGGGGGAAAGTCTTGCCCTGCATCTAATTAGATCCATGCAGTTAAACATCCATCAAGAGCTCTCCTATAAAAGGTATGTTTTATGTAGTTCTCATATAGGGATTAAATTGGGCATGTGGAAAGCAATGTTGATTCATTTAATGGACTCCCCAAAATGTGCATCAGCATCCATGTCACGGAGCTAGAGGGCCTCTTCGTCCTTTCACCAAAATGCAATAACAGAAATAATTAAACATCTCTCAGACCTGAACTGCATAGTCATTAGGCAATGGTCAATGACTGGAACTGCTACTAGAGCCTGAACCACACTTTACCTCGGTTTTTCTAGCCATATCTATTCGGAAAGCTTTCCATATCCGGATTTCCCCTGAGAACTATTTTATGATGCCATAAAGACTGTCAACCAGAGGCAGGAGCTCCCCAGCACCTGAGCTACACACAGAACTATCAAATAACATTTAATTGCTGGATGACACTGTATGTCTGGGTTTGAATTCCAATCTCCAAATATTATCCATGCAACTGTCTGCAAAGATAAGGTTGTTATCATAACAGCAGATAAAACCAATTAAACCTGGGAGCAGCAAACACTTCAAGATCTTAACTTTTGGGGTAAATAGAGTTTGAGGATGTATAAACTGAAAGAGGTCTGATATTATCTCCCTTGTAAGAAACGTTACTGGAGGCCTCTTTCCTTTTGTGTATGTGGGTGAGTGTTTCCATGTAAACATATGAGCTAAGAGCGAGCAATACATGCAAACTGCATGAGCTATTAATTACTCTTTTATCTAGTGCTGGAAAGCAAACAATGGTAAGGAATGTAAATCTAGTCGGTTTTAAGTACTAGTTGTGGTTTCAGTGATAGACTCCAACGTGCCATCATGAAGACACTCAGCACATTTTTCTCCTTTTCCCATTCAAGAGGCTTTTGTGCTTTTCAGCTGACAAGATTGTACTAGTGTCTCTAGCTGTTTGTATACATATTATGTCTGCTTTGTGAGACGTTCACAGTGCCAAAGCCAAAACACCAGGCAGAAGTGCCAAACCTTAACCCCAAGTTACTTCTGGGAGACCACAGATAAGGAAAACAGCCCTGGATTGGGGTGAAATGAACAATGTGTGAGAGCTCCCTGGAAAGCTTATCAAAATCTGACAGCTAAACAGGATACTAGGAAATTTATCAACCAAATGATGATGCAAAGGAAAACAGAACTGATAGGAAGGGAAATGGTAGAGCTTCAAAGGGAGCCTCATTCTACAAAGTCTGACTTTCTTTCGTGAAAAATAAATAAATAAAAGCATAATGGAAGTTTGTCACGGAGGAAAAATTCTATTTTCTTTCTAAAAGTGACTTTCTATGCATTTTTGTGAGGAAAAAAAAAAACAACCGATATCCTTTCCTACGTGTACTCCTTTTTGAGGAAAAGGGGGAAAAGTATTAGGAGCTGTTTCATTTAGCCATCTCTCACACCTGGGGTATAAATAGAGGATAATAGTCCCTATTGTCCAAAAGAGGTGGGTAATGGCAGAGTGGCATTCAGCAGTGGTGGGTAGTAGGTAGTGCATAAAGGACTGCAGACTTAGAAAGCAAAAATAAATGTCAAAGATACCAGGTGAACAATGACTGTTTGTGGATTCTGGAGAAAGGAAACCGGAGGCCTAATGACCCCCAGCTAACAAACAACACAGTGTGCAGTTTAAAAAGAGAGTAATTTACCAGTAATATCAGATGATAAATAATACTGAAGAACTTCAAAGGACTCTGCCCACAATTCAGGGGCCTGATGGCACCTTCACTAAGCCTAAGGTGGCTCCAAAGGAAAAAATTACAGTCAAAATAAAATATAACATTGCAAAGGGCGGAAAATAAAACTGACTGAATTAATGAAATCAGGATAAAGTTTGAAAGTGAAGCCGGACGTGGTGGCACACGCCTTTAATCCTAGCACTTGGGAGGCAGAGGCAGGTGGATCTTTGTGAGTTCAAGGCCAGCCTGGTCTACAGAGAGAGTTCCAGGACAGCTGTTGGCTACAGGGAGACCCTGTCTCGAAAAAAAAAAAAAAAAAAAAAAAAAGTGAAGATAAACATGAGTTATATGAAAAGAACCACTTTATAGAAACCAGAAACTAGGCACTCTTCAATTGGTGATAGGATTCAAGTAGTGGCAGATAGAATTTGATTAGCTGTAAGGAGCAATTTTTAAGTTTGGAAAATACATATGCAAAAGATAGAATGCCTGCTTCATTCACTTACTGGCAGCTGTCTCTTGGGGTCCTTATGTATAAAATGATCAGGAATTAAATTTACTCATGAAGAGCATCTCTATAGTTACTGTCAATATTGATGGGAGAGTCGATGTGTGTAAGGTTAAGAGAAAATACTAACACAGTGTCATAATTAGCCAGATTTCCTCACCTAAAATGTAGCCTATACTTGCCTATCTGGGGAGGGCATACTTCTTCCTTCTCCCTCTCTTGAAGCACAGAACCCATTATCTTCCTTCCTTTTCACTCACCAAAACCTCAAGAGCAGAAGCCTTTGCTGGAGCAAGTTTGCACCTGACCTATTTGGAGGTACTCAAAAGCTTTTAATAAGACTCAAGTGACACGCCATGACTGGCAAAGGCTTCCATGCTTTACCTGTGCAGCATCCTCACCGCCAGAGAAGAATCTAATTTTAATAAGACTTTAAATGGTATCACATGGAAATCTTCAAATAATACACTTATTTCACTGACAGCAGTAAAGAGGAAATCCTAATGTAACTGGGCTCAAACGCAGGCATCTGCATTCTTTTTTTTTAGGTAACCCATGTGATTCTACTGGGTAAAGAAGGTAGAAAAATATTGACATAAAGAATAATAACTTCTTTTCAATCCTTTCCTTCATGTCCTACCACAGCCACCCAATCGCATCTTTATGCTGTTTCTGCTCATGTATACTATTACAAAAATTATTAATGTTTTTTCTTAATTCCATGCCTAGCACACCTGGCACAGTGCTTAGAGTTTTGTTATAATGGCTCATCAAGTTGCCATCCTTAAAATACAAATAGATATACTATGTCCAAATTCTTAAATGAGAAAGTATTACTGAGTGTGCTGGCTCATACTTTTAATCTCAGCACCACGGAGGCTAAGGCAGATGGACTACCATGAAGTTGAGGTCAATCTAGACTACAGTATAAAACTGTGTCTCAAAAAAAAAAGGGAAGGCACAAAAATATTAGTAAAAACATAAAAAACAGAGGTTTAAGAACCACTTTACCGATATGTCACTCAAAAAAATACCTTTCAGGCATTCATGAAATCCTGGGTTCAATCCCCAATTCTTCTCAGAACAAAAGATATATACTGTCCATAATATTATAATATATGTATATTTTAATATTAACCATATATATAAGGTACAATTTTCTATTTGGAAATACAGACAATACATACATTTCTCCTCAAAGAAATTGTACTCAATAGGATTAGGAAAAAGTTGGAGGGTTTCCCCCCCCATGATGCTGGAGACTGAATTCAGGGCTTCATACATGTTAGACCAGAGCTTTGTCCTTGAGCTGTAACTCTAACTCAGAACAGTTTGTTTGTTTGTTTATTTGTTTTGAGACAGGGTCGCACATAGCCCAGTTAACGTCAAACTTGCTAAGTAGTCTAGGCTGGCATGGCATTCCTAACCCTCCTGCCTTCACTTACCAAGAGCTTGGATGATAGGCATGTGCCCAAGTAGGAACATATTTTTTTAAAGCTTATCAGCAAGTAATGACAATAATTAATTCCATGTGCTATTTTGCAGTTTATCCGTAATTTATTTGCTCTTCATGATAATTCTATGAAAGAGGGTGAGCATTTTACTCATGACAAAAGTAAGGTTCAAAGAGGTACAGTGAATTGCTCAACTCACAGGAGTTATTAGGTAACAGCCATACAAAACAAATTTCTGAATGCTTTCCCCTAAATCCAGGAACAAACATCACACTAATTACTGTGCAGTATGCAAAAGGATTAAACTGTGGTCCAGAGTCCTCAGAGGAGGCTGAGAGATAGTTATGGAAGGAAGCCAGATACACACAAGTAATTAGCATATAATACACTGCAGTATTTGTAAATACCAAGTGATAGACGAGAGTTTGTGTCTTCCAGGATTGCAGATGAGGGGCAGTTGGAGATTAGAACAGGGGAGAAGGCTTATGATAGGGCAGACCTTGGACTGTGTCTTGAAAGATGGGTAAAGCTAGATAAACAGGAAAAGAGGAGGCGAAAACTCTACAGACAAGGGGTCTCATTATAATCAATTTATAGTTTGCATTAAAAATAATTCCACAAAGGATGGATCTCCAAATTTCATTCAGTCGATCACCTGAAGCCAGGAAAAATTCACCACATTGCCACATTTACTCAACATAGGAAAACACCTAGATTCTTTTCTCAAGCTTATCTATTCAAATTTATTTTTTTAATTAATCATCCAAGTGTTTCTGAGCCTCTCCCATAAGCAAAGCAGTATGCTTCCCATCCTGTCAAGTAAAAACCACTGGTGGGGCTGGAGAGAGGGCTCAGCGGCTAAAAGCACCGAGCCGACTACTCTTGCAGAGGACCAGGGTTCGATTCCCAGCACCCACATGGAGGCTAAGAACTGTCTTTAACTCCAGTTCCAGGGGAATCTGACTCCCTCTTCTGACCTCCGAGGCACTGCGCGACATGGGTGTACCAACCTACATGCAGACAGTACACTCATACACATAAAAAAAAATAAATAAATAAAAATAATTTTAAAAAACCCACTGGTATACTCTCTCAGACCCAAAACTTTCATGCTCAAATCAAACATTAAGTAACTAAGAAACATAAGGATGGTCTGACCAGTACATAGACATAGACACGGAGAGGGTGCACCTTGCCAGTTCACAGCAGAGCGGATAAGGACAAAATGGTAAAATGTGTTCCACAAGCTCAGCCGACAGTTTGTGTAGTGTCTACATTAGAAACTGTAAAACAGTGGAGATGTAAATTTCACCAGGTACGTTGAGCAGAAGTAAAAGGTTCAAGAAGTGACGGCCACTATATATTATGTTCATAATTTCACATTCTATCAATAAACTCTGGAAGCCATGAAATAGGATCATAGGAATGTCTGGGCCTTAGGTTACAGGGGACAGGGAGAAATGCACACTTTGGGGGTACTGGGTCTCTGGAGATGCCCAACTTTTCTCTTTAGTTAAGGCTGCCTTGCTGTGATATCTTTCTTATATTCTAGCTTCTGTAGTTGTCGACTGCACATATAAAGACAAAACTCAGTGTCATGACAATCACTGCTTCTGAGCCACAGCACACAGAATACACACTACTGCAGTAACGAAAGAGCAGACTTGAAAATCCCATTCATGCCCCCAGAAAATTCACATCACAGGCCAGTGAGATAGATGGCTCAGTAGATAAAAGAGCTTGTTGTACAAACATAATGACCTGAGTTTTATCCCTGATTGCATGGAAGGAGAGAACACACTCCCAAAAGTTTTCTCCTGATCTCCCACCCACCCCACTAATAATAATAAATTAAATTAATTTAGAAAAAGTTCACACCACATCCTTGGGTGATTTACTCACTTCTTTGATGTTGTCTTTATCATTGTCTCAGAAATAAAGATCATGCTTTATATATGACTAGATTATTTATGCCTGCATGCTAATTGAGGGTTTTGTTGTTTTTGTTGTTGTTGTTTTGTGGGTTGGTTTATTTGGGGGGGGTATTTTCAAGACAGGGTCTCCCTGTAGCTCCAGCTGTCCTAGAACTCATTCTGTAGACCAGGCTGGCCTTGAACTCACAAAGATCTGCCTGCCTCTGCCTCTGCCTCCCAAGTGCTAGGATTAAAGGTGTGAGACACCACGCCTAGCTAATCAAGGTCTTTTTTTTAAGATTATTTTTATTTTATGTGTGTGAATGTTTTGCCTGCATGTATACACAAGTACACTATGTACAGACAGTACCCACAAAGACCAGAAGAGGGCTTGAATCCCCTACAGTCACAGAGGTTTCCGAGCCACCATGTGGGTGCTGGGAACATAACCTTGGTCCTCTGCAAGAGAAGTAACTGCTCTTAACTCCTGAGCCATCTCTGCAGCCCTTGAATTGATGATGACGACAACGATGATGATGATGATGATGATGATGATGATGATGATGATGATAACAAGAGAGATAGCAGCCAGCGAATGCCTTCAGTCCCAGCATTCGGGAGGTGGAGACAGGTGGATCTCTGTTAGTTCAGCCTGGTCTACTTAACTAGTTCCAGGCCAGCTGGGGCTACAGGGAGACCCTGTCTCAAACAAACACACGAAAATTATAAAAAAGAAAGAGATAACATTTGTGAAGGCAATGGAATAAGAAAATCTTCTCCTAACTGAATACCTCTGAGGGATTCCCTTCTCTGGACACTGGGGAAGAGAGAGAGCAGCAGAAAGTGCTAGCTTTGATATGGCTACTGGTAAATTATTCTTAACTTATTCTAAATTATTCTTCTAGCATGAAGGCACGGAAGTGAGACTGAAGGGAAAAAGGAGCGTCTTTGTCTCTGAAAACTCTTCAAAGAATTCCAAACGTTCATCATGTAATTGGAAGAAACTTTATGGTTAAAAGGATAGAAAGAGCTGGGGAGGAGTCACTGGAGGAAGCACTGGTGGCAGGGATGCCTGCGTGTCAGAGAGGGCTGGAGGAATCCCACCTTACCCAGTGGTCTCTTGTCTCAGGCTTTATGTAGCAATCATTAAAATGACAAGTCTGCTTTTCTTACAGAAATGTCCATCAGCTTTTCTTTAGCCACGAATTCTTTGCTCTAGATAATTCTAAGAGAGTGAGGGCATGCTAGCTCCTCAGACATGTGATCTGACCTGACCTCAGGGAGGTAAGGAGCTACACAGGTGGGGAGGAGAGAGGCAGGTAGAATCAAAAGACAGAAAAAGCACAAAGTACATGTAATTCTCAAGCTTTAAGAACTTACATAATTATGCTTATAAGTAAACTACATGGTCAAAACAGAAGAAGCAGAAAATAGTTATTCTAATGTGTAATCTAAAAGGAGACTGAGAATGCATGACAAAACTTGTTTATGTAAGCTTGCTAAGATGTGAAAGAATATAAAAAGGTTCCTGGGGGCTGGAGAGATAGCCTAGCAGTAAAGAGCACCGACTGCTCTTGCAGAGGACCCGGGTTCTATCCCCAGCACCCACATGGCGGCTGAGAACCCTCTGAAACTCCAATTCCAGGAGAACTCCAGTTCCAGGGGAATCCGACCTCTTCTGACCTCTGCGGCATTGCACGACATGGGTGCACAAACCTACATGCAGACAGTACACTCATACACATAAATAAATAAATAAATAAATAAATAAATAAATAAATAAATAAATAAAAAGGTTCCTATTTATTCTTTCCATAATCAAAAAAGAAAAAACTCACTGGAAAATAATGTCATTGCAAAAATGATTATCCACCAATATTCTGCAATAATTCCTTGGATGGAGTATTACAAAGAATATGATCAGATGAAAGGAACATGCAATTTAAGGATACACATGGAAATATTCCCCAATTAATGAGATGGAGAAAGTCGGTCATTATTGGGAGAAATTATTAAAGTTAACAAAAAGATAATTCAGAATTCTAAGATGTTTCTGGTGTAAAATTTTGTAAGAGATTTACCAAACAACTGTCCAATATATATTAAAAATCTTCGACGGGGTCTCATGTAGCTCAGCCTGACTCTAAATTCACTGTGTAGCCAAGGACAACCCTGAACTTCTGACCTTCCTGCCACTACCTCCTCAGTGCTAGGGTGAGAGGTATGCACCAGCACACCTGGTTTCATCTCCTTCCTTCCTTCCTTCCTTCCTTCCTTCCTTCCTTCCTTCCTTTCTTCCTTCTTTCCTTTTTTTCTTTCTCTTTCTTTCCTTCTTCCTTCCTTCCTTCCTTCCTTTCTTCCTTCTTTCCTTTTTTTCTTTCTCTTTCTTTCCTTCTTCCTTCCTTCCTTCCTTCCTTTCTTCCTTCTTTCCTTTTTTTCTTTCTCTTTCTTTCCTTCTTCCTTCCTTCCTTCCTTCTTCTCTCCTCCCTGCTTCCTTTTCTTTCATGTGTATGAGTGTTTTGCCTACCTGAGGTTGTATTCATGTATACAATGCCCATAGAAGCCAGAAGAGAGAATAAAATCTCCTCGAAATGGATATATAGATGTTGTTAGCTGACAAGTGGGTGCCGGGGACTGAACCCCAGTCCTCTGCAGGAGCAGCTAGTGCTCTTAAATGGTGAGCCATCTCTCCAACCCCTTTAGAAAAAATTTTTAAGTTTATACCATGCTGTTTATATTTTTTAAATATTAACTTTGTAAGTATTTCAATAAAATATAAAATAACTGTAATAATTCATGAATTATAAAATTCTATTCCCAGTGTGATTATAGCTACTAGAAAGAATAGGCAATAAATCAAAGCTCTCGCATGTACACAGAAAAAATATTGAAAGTGAATGCATGAAAATGCTAAATGCAATTATCTATGAGTTCTTATTTTATTTTTAACTCATTCTAATTTTACAAATATGTGTATGGTGGTTTGAATGAGAATGTCTCCCATAAGCTCCAAGTATTTGGACTTTTGTCCCCAGTTGGTAGCACTGTTTTGGGGCGTCTTAGAAGGTGGAACCATGCTGGAGTAACCGTGTCACTGGGGGCAGGCTTAGGGAGTTCTTTTTTTTTTTTTCTATTTTTATTTATTTCTGTATGTGTATGAATGTACTGTCTGCATGCAAGTTTGTGCACCCATGTTGTGCAGTGCCGCGGAGGTCAGAAGAGGGTCTCAGATTCCCCTGGAACTGGAGTTCTCCTGGAACTGGAGTTTCAGACGGTTCTCAGCCGCCATGTGGGTGCTGGGGATCGAAACCGGGTCCTCTGTAAGAACGGTCGGCGCTCTTAACCGCTAGGCCATCTCTCCAGCCCCCGCATACACACATTTTTAAAATATGATAAAAAAGAAACTAATTTCCAGTGCCTTTCTATCCAGAATTTAGCATGAAAGACAGTAGTATACACTTCTGCATGTTTTAAGCCTTAGGTTGGGAACCTAAGATTGGAACCAGGAAACTTGGGTTCTTTTCCTGGGTCTAGTATTAAAAACTGTGGCCCCTTAGCCGGGCGTGGTGGCGCACGCCTTTAATCCTAGCACTTGGGAGGCAGAGGCAGGCAGATCTTTGTGAGTTCAAGGCCAGCCTGGTCTACAGAGTGAGTTCCAGGACAGCTGGAACTACAGGGAGACCCTGTCTCGAAAAGACCAAAAAAAAAAAAAAAAAAAACAACAAAAAACTGTGGCCCCCAAGAAAGGGGCCATTCTGGGCCTGGAAAAGGAAAGAGTTTGGTTCTATATGGTTTCCAAGTTCCCATCGTGATCTAAGACTCAGGGTTTTTAGAACTGATGTTATTCAACTCAGGACATCTAAGAGAGGCAGGGCCCATTTTCTGGATAAAAAGTAGAGATTTTGAAAATTGAGCACTCCAACACAAAACCAAAACCAAAGCTCTCTCTCTCTCTCCCTCCACTCCTTTTTCATATAGTGCTTGAAACACTTCCTGCTAGAGAAATAAGACAAGAGAAGGGAAATAAAGGAGTACTAATTGGAGGGGAGGGTCAGACTATCCCTTTTGCAGATGATATGGTATTATGCCTAAGAGATGCCAAAAATTCTCCACAGAATACTCCTAGGCATATGATTAACATGTGTAAGTAAAGTGGTAGGTTATAAAATTTATCTACAAAAATCAGTAGCCTTTCTATCTACCAGTAACAAAGTCAATTGGAGAACAGATATGTGGAACCCTCCTATTCAAATAGGCCTCAAAAACATATCTGGAATAAACAAGCATTGATATTTGTGCTGTAATAGCCTGGTTAGAATTTAATGGAACAAAACTGAAGAACCTGCTAACTTGAGTAACAATGTAATATTTAAGCCACCTAATAGGTTGACAAAGGGTCAAGAAGACTCACTGGAGGACAGACAGCATCTTCAGCTTTCATCTTGCACAAAGTCAACTCAAATGGGTCGAAGAAGACCTCATGTGAACTTAAAACTGAATGTTTAAAAGAAACATCAGCAGCCATCCTACAAGATACAGGTGTAAGTAGGAAAGGACTTTCTAATTGGACTTTGAGTTGCACAGGAATTAAGGTCACAATCAACAAATGGGGACCTCATGTACAACTAAAGGCTTCTGTACAGCGCAAAAGAAACATCAAGGAAGTGCTGTATGAAAACTCACAGATGGAAGAAAAACCTTCGCTCAGCGATTCACCATCTGGTAGAGGTTTAACATCCAGAGTATTCAAAAAACTCAAAAACAGGAATGAAGTTCATTTTCAGCGTGGTACACCTCCCTTGACAACAGAAACATGCCTCCTCAACAGGACTTCCTTCATCCCTCTCTGGAAGAGGAGAAGAGGAAACACAAGAAGCACCTGGTGCAGAGCCCCAATTCCTATTTCATGGATGTGAAGTGCCCAGGATGTTATAAATAAAATCACCACGGTCTTTAGCCATGCGCAAACCGTGTGTTGGCTGCTCCACTGTCCTCTGTCAGCCCACAGGTGGAAAAGCACAGCTCACAGAGGGACGTTCCTTCAGGAGGATGCAGCACCAAAAGTACCCTGAATCAAGATGTGAGTGAGGCAAACCATTCTCAATTAAAACATTTTGGGTTATATATATATATATAATATATAGTATATATATATTTATGAATATATGTATAAGAACGAATCAAAAGAAAACAAATGATCTCAATTAAAAAGAATGGGTTAAGGATCTGAGCAGAGAATTCTCAAAAGAAACAAAGATGGCTGAGAAACATCTAATAAAGTGTTCAACATCATTTAGTAATTCAGGAAACGCAAATTAAAACCAGCTTTAAGGATTTTCATTTTATCCAGTTCCAACTGGCAGGTGATCAAGAGAACAAAATCTGACAACAAATGTTGGGGAGGATGTGGGGAAAGGAGAAACGCATGCATTACTGGCTGGTGAAGATGGCAAGCCATCATCCCTAATGGAACGCAGTATGGGAGCAAGTCTTTGAAATACTAAAAGTGAAACCTATTCCTTTGAACCCTTGGTTATACTGTCCTTAGCAATCATTATCCAAAAAGATTTATCCCATACACCATTGCTTTTGTTGCTGGCTCTTGTTCACATAGCTAAGAGGAAGCGGCAACCTAAGTGTCATTCAAATCTGACAAGTGGATAGTGAAGATGTGGTACATATACACTCAGTGGAGTACTACTCAGTGGTGAAAAAAGATGATAAGTCATGATCGCAGGTTAAGTAGACGGAAGCTAGAAACTGTTGTGCTTAGGTGAAGTAATCAGAGACTCAAAGACAAAGGCATATGTTTCTCCCTCGATTTCCCAATTCCTAGCACTAAATCGCTTATATAATGAGTATAAGTTTCCTGCTGTATGCAAGGAAGCAAGGGAAATGGAAAGGGACCAGGGAGGTAAAGAGAAAGAAGCAACCTGAAAGAGAAAAAGGTAGGGGGACAGGTGTTACCAGCGCAGAAATGGAATAAATAGATAAAGGGTGCTTAAAATGGGAGGGGAGGGGAGGAGAAAAAAAAAAAAAAAAAAAAAAAATTAAAGGGAAAAAAAGGAGCTCAGAGAAGTGGGACCATAGGAGACTAGTATTATCAAGGGAGAAATAAGGAATATTGGGTTACTTTAAATGGGGAAGGCATGGAGGGAGAGTTAGCAGGGAAAAGAGAGAGGAGAGATAGTGTAAAAAAAAAAACTAGAGGGAATCCTATTAGTCTAACAACTTAATGACAAATTACACATACAGTATCTCTACATGAGTCCATGTGCATAGCTAAAGGCTACATAGCAAAAAAAATAAAAAATAACAAAATATCGCCAAATGGAAAACTTCCTTTGAGTTGTTGGCCAGGCAGTCCAAGAGACTCCCGAAATTACACAGGTTATTGCAACAGCCCTTGATTGCCTCCAGAACATGAAGGTTAAAGATCCAGATTGCTGGAATGACAGGACTATACTTTTGAAGACCAGATTTGGAGCAACGGAATGACCTGGAAGCCACTTCCCCTGAAGGCTAGCTCTCATAGTTCTTGAGAGCACTACCCAAGCTGCTAAGGGAAAACATTAATCAGTGGTCCAACACCGGCTTCAAGACCAAATAACCACATCGACATCCAGCACAGCATATGACAACCATTCAATTGCATGTAGTGGCACTTTTATCTTGGAGGGCAATCTTATGGATACCTAATTGGACTTAAAAGCCACTCAATTGGAGGAAAGTCTGTGTGGTATTGTTAACATAGTCAGATGCACACAAGTGGAGAGATCATAGATCTTAGAGAATCCAACAGACTCTTCTCATCCCTAGACTAAGTGTATTCTTTACTAAAGTACAGAATATGTATCGCTTATATTTATAGCTAGAATCCCAGTCACCGACTTCCTCAAAAGAAATGTTCCTTACAACTAGATGGAGATATTGCAGTGTATCTACACTGGTCACACATATGACATTGTCTGTAATTGCTAAAGCCCAGTGGCACATTTTACAATGCACCTCTAAACCTACAGGATCATGGAACAAGAACAAGTGAATAAAGTAGGACATTGGTGAGTGCTTGCGACCTCCTCAACTATGAAGGTCCCTCATGCAGCAGAGGGTCAGGAACACAAAGGGGCACAAATGCCCAAAGCATAGAGATTAGGAGTCTGCGAAGGGTAGGGCCTCAGACAGGACTCTTATATTAAGCTTCACTCATCCAGGGTTCAGGGACCATTGCGGAAGAGAGGGCTGAAAGCATGTAGGAGCCAAGGAGGAAGTGTATGACCACATGGAAATAGAACCACGCAAGCTCTGAGGACCCTGTTCATGTGAACCCACAGCAGTGGTGCCAGCATGGTCAGTACCCATGCAAACTCAAGCAGACAAAACCCAAAAGAACCGTGGAAACAGGCAGCAGGTCCCAATCTTATTAGAAGAACTATTGGCAGTTGATTACTACTGGATGAGGAAGAGCTGACCTTCTTAAAGTGAGGGAGTCTTTTTTAAAAAAATATTTTTTTTTATTTTTTTATTTATGTTCTGTATGTGTATGAACTGTATGTCTGCATGCTAAGCGTCTGTGCCCCATGCGTGCGTGCACATGCCGGAGGTCGAAGACGTGTTGCGGACTCCCTGCCGTAAACTGGAGTTCGTCCGGAATTGGAGTTTCAGATGAGTCTTGTCCCGCATTGGTGGCGGGACGAACCCGGGTCCTCTGTAACAGTCAGGTTGGCGTCGTAACCGCCAGTCCATCATCTCGAGCCCAAAGTAAAGGGAGTCTTAGACAGGGCTGACTAGACCTCAAAGGATGAGGGACATCTTAGGATGTTAACTTGACACAATGGGCCTTTGCACAAGTGAGAGATCTGTATAATACCAGTTGTGGGGGGGGGTTGGAAGGGTGCCATTGGGGATGGGGGTATAAATGGGATTAAGATTGAGATGTTCTGTATGAAACATAAAAATTCAATAAAAAAATGGAAAAAGAGAAATGGGCACAGATCCAGGTGACCCAGTCCTAAGACCTCCTGGGTTTGTCTTGTTTCCTCTGCAAAAGTGGCCTATTCCTGAAATGCCATCTGCTCATCAAGATGCAGTGAGCAAATGGACTGCTGGGACTGTGAAGCTCCTGGGCATAGGCCACCAAAATGCACAGAAGACTGCCTTCAGTAACTCCCATCTTGTTTTGGGGTTTTGTATTTTTGGTTTTTTTTTTTTTTTTTTTTTTTTGTTTTTTGTTTTTGGTCTTATTTGAGACAGGGTCTCCCTGTAGTCCACGCTGTCCCGAACATCACTCTGTAGACCAGACTGCCTTGGAACTCAACAAAGATCCACTTGCCTCTGCTCCGTGGCATAGGTATTAAAAGGCGTGCGCCACCCAGCCCAGCCAGAACTCCATTTTTAAATTCAGGTGACACCGTTATCTTGGCATGAACAATAAATACTAAGTCCTTGTCAGTTTTTATGTATCTGACACATTTCAAGCTACTTTTCTGAAGAAGATTCACTGAAAGCCAGCAAAATGAAGAAAAGCAGACCACATTCCCTCCTCCCTGGCCTCAGGACACGCAGAAGTCTTGCTGACCTTCCTGAATTCTCCTCTAAGAGATTTGGTGGCCTCTGAGCTCAAGCCCTATTTGGAATCCATAACTTGTAATTATCCAAATATGTTTGAGACACCTCTAGATGTTGCTACTATCTCCTGTCCAGAAGGTGATACCTAACTATATAATGTCTTTGCATCATAAGACTCAACTACATGAAGAAAATAAAAAGACTTCCAACAAGATCTCGACTCCCAAACAAGAGGCTTCACCAGAACAGAAGCACACTCAGAAACTGGATTCTACACTTTCTCATCTTCACCCAAACCCAGTGGTGAGACCATAATGAAGCAACAGTGCTCTGGGCATAAAGGGTGAGTTAATACATAGTTATGTTTGGGTGAGAAGTCTGGATAGGCATGGGTGCTTTTTGACAAGACAGGCCCTTGCGTGCGATCATAGAAGGGCCCTGTTCTGGATGGCTTCAGTGTCAACGTGACACACCTGGGTCGAGGGAGCCTCAGTTGGGGAATTGGCTCCATTGGATTGGCCTGTGGCCATGTGTCGGTGGAGTATTGTCTTGATTGTTAGACAGTGTGGGAGGGCCCAGCCCAAAATGAGTGGTGGCCACCCTGGGCAGGTTGTGTGTACATTATAAGAAGGTAGGCTGGGCATAGGCCCAGGGGAAAAGCCAGTGAACAGCATTCCTACCATGGCCTGTGCTTCAGCTCCTGCCTCCAGGTTTTCCTGCCCTGAGTTCCTGCCTTGGGCTCCCTAAGTGATGAACTGTGACTCAGGAGATTGTAAGCGAATAAACCCTTTCCTGCCCCAAGTTGTGTTGGTCAGAGTGTTTTTGTTCACAGCAATGGAAGACAAACTAAAACAGGCCCCCTTCAACTGTCTCTGGAGGTAGGATGAAAAAGCCCATCGGCTGTTCTCTGGGTCTCAATATTCCATCCCACACCCATGTTTTCCTGTATTCTTACAAGACTCCCATTCTCCAACAGAGTCAGTTCACCTGACATAAAAGAACATCACCTAGACAAACCAATAGCTTCTAGGAGAAAAGAGCAGGGAGGCATTCTGGTTGTCTGCCTTGGTGGCTGTTTTATTTGTTCTGTCCCCCTACTTCTTGTCATGAAAAGAATCACTCCAGCTCTCCTTCAGACCTGAAAGGCCACTAAGCTGCAGACCTGTAAAACTATTTTCTTTTCCCCCCACATTGGGAGTTTTGTTGCTGTTGAGTTTGTTTGTTTGTTGTTTTTTGTTTGTTTGTTTGTTTGTTTGGTTGAGACAGGGTCTCCCTGGAGCCCCAGCTAGCCTGGAACTCACTATGTAGACTAGGTAGTGGCCTCTATACTCAAGAAGATCTCCCTGCCTCTGAGTGGCTGCTGGGATCAAAAGACGGAATCACCACCATACCAGACTATAACTATTTTGGGGGCTCAGTGGTTGAAAGCACAGGCTGCTCTGTGCAAAGGACCCAGGCAATCCCAGCACACCCACATGGAGGTAACAACCACCCAGAACTCCAGTTCCAGGGGAACCAATGCTCTTTCTGACCTCACACAAGGCACTTACATACACGCAGGCAAGATACTCATACACATAAAATAAAAATAATAAATAAAATATGTTTTTAAAAATCCTGTATTTTGGGCTGAAGAGATGGCATAGTGGTTAAGAGCACCGACCGCTCTTGCAGAGGACCCCGGGTTCAATCCTCAGCACCACAGCGGCTCGAGAACGTCGTAACTCCAATTCCAGGAGAAACTCCAGTCCAGGGGAATCCGAGACCCTCTTCTGACCTCCACGGCATTGCACAACACGGGTGCACAGACTTGCATGCAGACAGTACATTCATACACGCTTCACAGAATAAAAAATTAAAAAAAAAATAAAAACCTGTATTTTGGTGGCATATCTCAAAGCAACACTGAGAATAAAGACTGTGCAAGCTCCACTCAGGGAGGCTGTGACACACACACACACACACACACACACACACACACACGCACTCTCTCTCTCTCTCTTTCTCTCTTTTTCTCTCTCTTTCTCTCTCACACAAATACCTCTCTCTAATTATACTCATCAGAGTTGTCCTCTGTCTCTCCTAAGCTGAGGCAATTGAAGAAGAAAAAAATCATCTGACATTATCTTCAGCCTTCTAGAGGTAAGAGATTGATGGCTTGGAGATTCACCTGCACTGGCCACCCACTAAGTGTGCTTTCCAAATGCTCTGTAAGCGAGCAGCACTGGAATGTGGCCGGGAAAGCACGAATGAATCAAGGCTGGCAGAAACCCGCTCCAGCCATAGATCAACGAGTCTCCCTGAAATAATCAGACTGGAACACTCCATAAGAAAGCTAAGACAGAAAACCACTGCTGCACTGATAACATCTTCTGAGACGTGTTGTCTGAGAGGTAAAGTTTCCTAATCCTTACTCTCTCTGCATAATGTTGACCACAGTTACGTAGCTCATTTAACCATATATCAGTCATACTGCATGCTAGGTGATACACAGTTAGCAGCCTCCATTCCACACGGGTGCTGACTGCCTAATGTTGTGCAAATACAAGAGGACCCTGAGATCCACTCCCTCCAGATTCTCAGGGCAAAGAAAATTATCTCCTTCTGCTTGTCCTCTTCTGTAGGCCTTAAATGTATTCCCATAATCCTTAAATGCCATGTTATTAAACAGAATTGCTTCTGAAATCTGAACATTGGTTGCTTAACACTACTAAAATCAAGCTTTGATTGGGTAAAATAACCCCAAATTTGGTCTGTTGGCCTTGAGATTAGTGGATGAGAATCTATCTTGATATTTTAACCAAAAACCTCCTAGATGAACAGGGGTATAACTAGTAACCACGAGACAGGTTGTAAGTGCTCCTAAGTTTAAAGGCAAAATGCCGATATAAATCTAATGGAAAGAGTTAGCATCTCCTCTGCACATGTTAAGACAATAAGAAATACAGAGCAAGATGGATTATTTTACAAGGATAGTTTCCCAGTCTGGCATAACACAAACAAGGGGGAATGTGACTTATTTTTTTCTATCCCCTATAAATCCTTTGTTTCCTTTCCTGAGAATACCCCAGTGGTATAACAGCTGTCGTCCAGTGTGTGATGTATGTGTATACTACAAGTATTTGTTGGTGGTATTAAAAAATGAAATATCTTTCAATCCACCTCACAGGAAGCCAGGCCATAGCTGCTAATATTAGATTACATTCTAATTATTTACTCTGTATCCCTCTTCACACCATTGTTCCAAGACCTACAGATCGAGGCTTTCCACTGAATCCTAATGCTACCGTTCATCAGTATTCTGGAGCTCATTTGCATGTCTCCCTGGACAGAGAGACGATCCACAGGAAGGAAAAAATGGAAATCCAGACCGTTCAATATCACATTAGCATGTTTCTTCCTACTATGCTCACAAAAAGTCATTTCCCAGTTGTCTCACACAAATAGCCCCTTTGCCGCTTATCAATATGGATGAAGCCCCAACTCCTCACTTTATGCAAAATTGGAACCATGAATAGTCCTTTCTTTGAAAAGTAGAAGTAGGCAATTAAATCACCTTTGCTCCTTTTCCTTTGTAAAAGCAGCTGCTGCTGTCAACTCGCTTTCTCTCTTAAAATTTACTGCCAACCTACCCACATCAGGATCAAACAAAGGAGTTCCTAGGGAAACAAGAAGCTAACCTTTAAAACACAAGGGAGCATCCCTACTAAAAGGCAACTAAGCAATGAATGACCCAAGAAAGAAGAAACCTCTCTCTTCTCACTCAGAGAGTGCTGCACTAATATCAGGTAGGTGGGTCTCCTAGCAGGAGAACAGTTCCCAAGATGCTACAAGATTTAGCCAGGGGACAGGTGGGCTATGAAGACAACCCAGTGGGAAAGTGGTGGCCAAAGCATCATGGGAAATATTTAGACCTAAGTCTATTTAAAAGAAACTTATCTTAAAGTCCAGAGGCTTGTCCTCGGAGAATTTTTGAATGGATCCATGATAATAAGCACTTACGTTTTAAGGGATACTGTTTATGTTTTAATTAATTTTATGCAGAAACAGGTGGTAACATATTTAACTTGAACTGTAATGATGTGTAATGGCAGTGGTTTTAATCCTTTGTCTTTTACGTAGTGTATGATGATCAAAGGTCACAGATTTGAAACCTAATATTTCCCATGATGGAGGATCTTCCCAACTATCATATTGTAGGGGATCCTGCTAGCTCCCCCTTAGCTTGCCCCAAGCTCCCTGGTTTTCTAAGTTAACCTGTGTGAAGACATAGTGATACATGTCTCCCTATAGACAAGATGACCCAATCTGGTCTTCTGTTTGATGATGTGGGGTGGAGAGGGGGGGGGGAGATTTCGTATGTATCGCGTAGGAGGTCTAAGACGGAGCGAAGATCATCACACTCCCCTATGAGATTTATACTGTGTACAATTCCAAGCTGTTAGACTGCTGGTTCTATACATGGGAAACCAAAATGGTGGCAAGCAGTTAATACCTGTAAAAGCAGTTGACACCACCTCTGAGTATGGAGACATTCACCTAGCCATCATGGACTGAATAGAGACATTCACTCTAGCCATCTTGGTAGAGACAGCCCTACCATCTCTGAATAGAGACAGGATACACCTTATAGTCCATGCCTGCTGTTAGTAGCATGATTAGTGTCACTGCTAGTCTCATGCTCTGAGTTAGAGCACTTTCACCTAAGCATCGAGTAGGCAGTCTACCTAGCCATACTCTGAGTCACGGGAGCTTAACTTAGTCCATCTACTGGTCAGCATGGTTCCTAGCCAGTCTCTGGTGGACATGTCCACTTAGCCATCTCTGAACTTCGTTATGAGACATGAATCACTCTGACCAGAGAAGTCTGTAAGTCTAGAGTTTGGACTTCTCATCGAGATTCAGATGACTATTGTCTCATTCTCTGATTGGCCTATTGACAGTGCCTTCTACATTCTCTGAGTAGGTCATTTCAGCTTTAGCATGTCAACGTATTCATGAAGACGAGACGATGACAATCTGAGTAGAATGCACTAGTAGGGCATCACTTGCTTCAGTAGAACATTCACTACTACTTGAGTAGAGACTTTCACCTAGCCATCTCTGAGTAGAGACATTCACCTAGCCATCTCTGAGTAGAGACTTTCACCTAGCCATCTCTGAGTAGGGACATTCACCTAGCCATCTCTGAGTAGAGACAGTCACCTAGCCATCTCTGAGTAGAGACATTCACCTAGCCATCTCTGAGTAGAGACATTCACCTAGCCATCTCTGAGTAGGGACTTTCACCTAGCCATCTCTGAGTAGGGACTTTCACCTAGCCATCTCTGAGTAGGGACTTTCACCTAGCCAGCCTGTGTCTTTCTTATTAGCCTGGGACAACAAGTCTTTGCTTCTTTCACTGTGTCTTCCTCTGCACTTACCTTCCAGCATGAGTTGTCTGGTGACCCTTGGCTTGGGCGAACTGGCTACTCACAGAAAGCACTTTCAGCTGTAGACAGATGCTAACTAACCCTTAAGTCAGTACAGCAGGATATGATGGGACCATATGACAAATGGGTCAGGTCTTTGCGGGGCAGATGGCCTGTTCATGGCCAGGGGTCTCAGGTCTTTTCTCCAACCCAGGATTTGCCTCCTGCTTCTTTGTGACACTGGGAGTCAGGGACACCTTCTGGCCATCGGCTTTCATTCTTTCACCATGTCGAGCAACTAGCGCATAGTGATTAGGCTATTAACTTTCACAATTTTCTTTTTTTTATTTTATTTATTTTTACGTGTATGAATGTACTGTCTGCATGTAGGTTTGTGCACCCGTGTCGTGCAATGCCACTGAGGTCAGAAGAGGGTGTCGGATTCCCCTGGAACTGGAGTTAAGATGGTTCTCAGCCGCCATGTGGGTGCTGGGGATCGAACCCAGGTCCTCTGCAAGAGCAGTCGGTGCTCTTAACTGCTAGGCCATCTCTCCGGCCCTGCTTTCAGAATTTTCTACCTGTTATGTAATCATTCTTCCAGATCAGAGAAGACATATAACTAAAGATATCTTAATGCACCTGTGTGTGCACAAGTGGATACCACAGGACAATCTCAGGTGTCTTCCTCAGAAAGCCCATTTACTTCTTTTGTAACAAGGTCTCTCATTGGCTTGGAACTCATCTATCAAGCTAGAATGGCTGGCCAATGAGTCCCAGAGATTCTTCTGTCTAGTTCCCTGGTGCTGGGGTTTCAAGCACACACCACTATGCTTAGCATTTTATGTGAGTTCTGGGGATCCTACTTGGGCCTTCATGCTTGCTAGGCAAACATTTTACTTACTGAGCCACCCCCAGCCCTTAACAGATCTCCATATCTATCTGTGAATCTGAGCTTCCAACAATCTACTGTGCTCCATAGACTCAAGTGCTCAGTGAGGGTTTTCTTCTGGTGGTAGACAAACCATTTATGAGCCTATTAAATTCTATATTCTCTTCTAAGTAATTTTCAACATTAGTTTGGGTCGTGAGCCTGAGCCTTTAACAGCTGCGCCAGCTCTCCAGCCCACAACATTAGTTTTAATAATTATCAACCAATCACACAAAATAGGCAGAACCTCTTATAAAAAAAATACTAGTCCTAAACAATTGGGAAGCTTGCCGAGAGTTACGGCATGAATAAATGACAAAAGTAGTCTTGAGTGGGTCTTCCAAACCCATTCTGCTCTTTTTAAGGCACCAACAAATTCTACAACAATAAAATATGCTGAGTTCACTGGGATTACAAAGCTAATAAAAATGAGATGAGCCAAAGTTAATATGTAGGTAAAATCTAAAGAGTGCTCCGGATTCAGCATCACCAACTGTTAAAACATTTGACATAAAGCCAGGTACCCTGGCCTTGGCACTGAAAATCAGCAAAGGTGGTGAAGCAGAAATTATCAGGAAGGCTAGCATGATACCTCAGTGTGGTTAAGGCACTTTCTACAAAGCCTGACGACCTGAGGTCAGTCCGTGGGACCCAGAAGTAGCAGAAAGAGAGAAACACCTACAAGTTGTCCTCTGACCTCCACACAAGTGCTATGGTGCATATGTGTACACATACATGCACACATGTGTGTACACATGCATACACATACACACATATGTGTACACGTGCATATACATATGTGTACAGATGCGTATGCATACACACATATGTATATATACACATGCACACACACGTGTATACACATGCATATGCATACACATATGTGTATGTATACACGTGTATGCATACATATACATGCATACACACATTTTTTAAATTTTTTTTATTAATTTTATTTATTTCTGTATGTGTATGAATGTACTGTCTGCATGCAAGTCTGTGCACCCGTGTCATGCAATGCCGCGGAGGTCAGAAGTGGCTGTATGTGTATCAATGTACTGTCTGCATGCAGGTTTGTGCACCCGTGTCGTGCAATGCCGCGGAGGTCAGAAGAGGGTCTCGGATTCCCCTGGAACTGGAGTTCTCCTGGAATTGGAGTTTCAGACGGCTCTCGGCCGCCATGTGGGTGCTGGGGATCGAACCCGGGTCCTCTGTAAGAGCGGTCGGCGCTCTTAACCACTAGGCCATCTCTCCAGCCCCTGATACCAGGTTTTTAGTACAACATTGACAGGAAACTTATACTGGTTATAAATTGAGAGGGCAGGTGGTTTTGTCTGACAGTCAACTTTTGTGCATGTGTACACAGTTTCCAGAATAAGTCAGGCTTATTTCAACCTCAAGACCAAACAACTGCAAGTGGGAGGAAGACATTATTATTTCCAAGTAGCCAGATGCCAAACTTAAACATCGTGTACCTGGTAAGAAGCTGGGGGAAAGTAAAAGTTAAAAGTTAGAGTTTGAGAACTTCACTGGATGCCACGTGGGAATTTTCATGGCTGACCTGTGGAAATAGGCTAACCACATCCTAATTATCTTCTGTTATACATGCACCTAAATTATTTTATATATTTTAAGTGCTTGATAACTATAGTTTCACTTTTTATATCGGGGCTATGGAGAAAGACTATATATCCTTAAAGCCAAATAATATAGAAAACAATTAACAAGGAAAAATCTTTCAAGAAAAATTGAATTCCAAGAAAAATATGTTGGGGGCTGGAGAGATGGCCTAGCAGTTAAGAGCGCCGACTGCTCTTGCAGAGGACCCGGGTTCGATCCCCAGTACCCACATGGTGGCTGAGAACCATCTGTAACTCCAATTCCAGGAGAACTCCAGTTCCAGGGGAATCCAAGACCCTCTTCTGACCTCCGCGGCATTGCACGACATGGATGCACAAACCTACATGCAGACAATACATTCATACACATAAATAAATTTTTAAAAATTAAGAAAAAAAGAAAAATGTGTTGTTAAAATCTGATTATATGCAAACCTTTTATTTCCTATAGCTCAGAGTTAACATAATACAACAAGGATCACAGTTTAAGACGAAAAATACAATGTGTTATGATATGTTTTCTATGTCTGTTTTCAAAGTGTCTAGTATTATGAGTTTGATTACCAAGAAGGTGAAGTCTTGGTTCTGTGGTCACAGTGAGAACTTCCTGTAGAAGGACAAGTACAGCTGGTATCAAATTAGTAAAAGGAGGCAATGAGAGGACACAGTTATTCAAATTCTGTGCTTTGAAAGTAGTGCACTCATATTTCCAGGCGCTGCAGTAGGGACTATGCTTGTAAGCTAAGCACTTGGCTTTTCCTGATTACAATGTGGTATATGGACAGGGTGGGGTAGGCGTGGGAGAGAAGAGGGTCGTGCCTTCTCTGCAGGCAAAATGACTCAAGCGTGTCCTGGAATAGCACTAAAATCACTCACCTGGTTATCAGCCATCCTGACTCAGTTCTGTTGGCATTTTTAGACTACCATGTACCAAGAAACCCTGACTGCTCTTTACAGACATGCCTATCAGCTTTCACAGTGTCTGGCTATGCAAGTGCATCTAATCTCAGTTGTAATAAATATTGGTTTGGTTGTTTGAAAATATTTTTAATCACCCCACAGGAAGTAAACAGGCTTGCCTTACTTCAACTGGTAGCACACAGACTTGTTCATTCTAGGCTAAAATACTCAAAGGAAGATAGATAATCACAGATTAAAATAAGAGTGCTGGCCTCAGGCTAGGCCACACTTGGCATTATTGCCACACATCCTAGCAACACAGCCCAAGGCTCCTAAGGAGAGGAAGAGCCCAGGTGTAGAAGCACCCACAAGTCTGTTTCAGATTCTTCCTGGGCAGGGCTGCCTGGCAGGGTTGCACATTGTACATTCCCAGAGCCCCCAACTCTGAAAGCTAAATTCACCAAGAAGTCAAAGAACAAAGTAGAAAGGAACAGAAGTTGAGGACTCCAGGTTAAAAAAAAAAAAAAAGATTTTCAAAGCAATTTCTTCAAAGGCCTTTTTATATTTATTTTAAGGAGACATTTGAATTTAAGTGACACTGTCAATCATGCCTTGTTTCAAATATGACAATGCTATTCTACCCCTATCTTTTTTTTCTCACGGCTTGATGGAAATGAGGGAGAAGTTATTTTCTTCACCAGAAAAAATGTCACAGAAAGAACACCTTGGCAAGGCAAGTGATTTAAATGCTTTATTTCACTGTTCTTTTAAATTTAGCTGTTTCTATTTACTTACTGTTATCAAAGAACTGCTCTGATCAAATAAATTTTAAAAAGAGAGCATATAATTTTCTAAAATCATTGACTGGGAAGGAAAAACAAGAGCTGAAGAAAGAGTGACAAAGTAGAGAACACATGAAGTGTAACTTCCTACCTTACAGAATCCATCAGGCCACAGCGGAAATCAGAATTTTACTTTTGCTAGTCTAAATATTCATCTGGGTTATCTTGAATCTACTTTAATATTTAATGTTTTCAGATGGGACTAAGAAAACCTAACATATGAACTCTCCATACATTCTACAGCTTCTAAAAATTAAAACAAAACACAACAAAAAATAAATTAAAAGATACAGAGCAGCAGCCTGTGCCCCTGCCCCCTTCTAGGGCAGTGGACTGGGGTCTCATCCAGGAGGCTGGGCTTCTGGGCAGTAAAGGTATTTGAAAGAAAAGGCTTGTCAGGTGGCCCCTGGAGGGAAGCCCATTATAGCCATGGGGGTCCTGACATTTGGGGTAATCTAAACCTTGTTACTGTGTGAATCACCCCTGGTGGGAGGGAGATTTACAATGGATGCCTCCTTACCCAAGCAATTACAATCATTTAGGAAACAGAGAAAATGGGCAATAAGGACCTCCCTCCTAGAGAGCATATGCCTGTGCTCAATCAGACAGTTCTGAGACAGACAGCTCCCAAGATGTCTGAATAAAACACCCAAAGTAAACGCTGGAGGTCAGCCTCACAGAGGACTTTCAAATCTCTTGTAGATGTATGTGCACAAAACATCACAGAGCTGTCACCTGGCATATGTGGTGTCCCTGAACACCTGAGAACCAGGCAGAACAAGGACTTGT
The DNA here is from genome assembly GCA_009823505.1 of Rhizomys pruinosus. Lineage (NCBI taxonomy): Eukaryota > Metazoa > Chordata > Mammalia > Rodentia > Spalacidae > Rhizomys > Rhizomys pruinosus. The sequence continues at coordinate 1,088,031 of VZQC01006693.1, read as the reverse complement.
GACCTCTCGGGTACCAAACACAGCAGTCTTCATAGACCAGAAGTAATGTTATTCTTAGAGTGTTGTGACACCCCATGAATGAAAATAAGACCCTGAACGTCACATCACACAAAAAGACTTCTTGGAAAAAGGTAATAATGAACCATTAGTAAGCCCTAAAATTTATCTCCACCACTTTCACAACTTGAACAACATGAAGGGACAGGGGCAGGATGAGGGTGGCCTAGACAGTGGCCCCTTGTCCTCAGCGGTCTTGGGTTAGCCCTGCTGCAGCACACATCCTGTCATGAGGAATTGTTTTTTTACTTCCACCCTCTCTTACCTTCCCTGTGGCCTTGAGAGGAGAAAATCTCTTACTTTTATTTTCCTGCGTGGAGGAATGACCCTGAAGCTGTCACATGCTAGACAAGCCCTCTGCTACAGAGACATACTCTCAGCCCACTATTTATTATTATTATTATTATTATTTTGAGACAGAGTCTCACTAAGCTCCCTAAACTGGTCTTGAACTCACTCTGTAGTCCCAGCAGGCCTTGAACTTGAGATCTTCCTGCTTCTGCCTCCAAGTGGCTGCAATTAGAGGTCTGTACCACTGGAGCCAGCATTGTGTTATTTAAATCTTACCCAAATATGCAGCATTAGGCTGGAATAAACATTCTGAACACAAACTGAAGAACATTCTTTTTTTTTTTTTTTTAATTTTTTTTTTTTATTATTTATTTTTGTATGTGTATGAATGTATTGTTTCCATGCAGGTCTGTGCACCCGTGTCGTGCAATGCCGTGGAGGTCAGAAGAGGGTCTCAGATTCCCCTGGAACTGGAGTTCTCCTGGAATTGGAGTTACAGACGGTTCTTAGCCGCCATGTGGGTGCTGGGGATCGAACCCGGGTCCTCTGCAAGAGCGTCGGTGCTCTTAACCGCTAGGCCATCTCTCCAGCCCCGTGAAGAACATTCTTACATATGTGATAAGCCTCACAAGATGAGGAGCACTTTCTCTAATTGCTCCTTCCATGAAGCATGTACCCTATCATTCTCATTATCACTTTCCACATCTCCATATTTGATGTCATCTCTGAAGCCATGTGGCTTATTTTTTTAAAGCCACTGATGATGCCAGGTGTGGTGGCACATGCCTTTAGTCCCAGCACTTGGGAGGCAGAGACAGGCAGATCTCCGTGATTTCAAGGCCAGCCTGGTCTACATAGTGAGCTCCAGGCCAGCTGGGACTAAAGGGACACCCTGTCTCAAAAAGACCAAAGGGGGGGGGGAGCCACGGATGACAAACAGAACTGACAAAGTCTAAAAGGTGACAAACACACAGGTGTTCTAAAGCTCTGTCTAGACCTCAACTAACTGAAGAAACAAAAGTCACACACTGAACCTTTACTTCCCATAAAGACTGGTGTGGACACTTGAGGCGGTGTCAAGGTTGGGCCAAAAACCTCACGTTACAGTACTATCAGCTGTAAATCAGATACGACAAGAGCTCAGGCCACATTTCAAAAACCCAGGCAGTATTTCTGACAATTTATATGTTAGGTATCTTGAGTATGAAATTATCTTTCTACTAATTTGATTAAGCAGAAATCACCTAGAAGCTAGACATGGTGGTACAAGCCTTTGATCCCAGCACTCAGGAGGCAGAGGCAGTGAGATCAAGACCAGACGGGTCTACATGGTGAGTTCCAGGCTTGCTAGGGCGACAGGGAGACCCTGTCTCAAAAAGAAAACCCCTCAAAAAAAAAAAAGAAAGAAAAGAAAAAGAAATCAACTAGAAGAAAATATTCATGGAAGACTACAAAGCAAGACGGAGGTTATGAAAGCAGGGATCTTAGCAGTCAGCCCCTGGCCTGCTTTCTGAAGCAAGCGATTCCGCTTCCACAGTGGCATCCCTTCATTAACTACGGATGAGAGACTGTTTCTTTCTTCTGGTTTCCCCTAGAGGACTGTGTGGCTCCTAGATGGTTAATTACTTCAGGCCAGGGTCAAGAACCTTCAGTGGGAAAGCCACATGGAGCTCCTCAGTAGCTTGAGTTAGCTCTTCAATCTCCTGGCATCAGACAGCAATTTTCAACAGAACACAAGTGCAAAGGAGTTTTGTTGGGAAGAAGGGCCTCTGATAGCTCTGCAATCAACGCCTTCAACGGGCCTTTTGCACAGACCGAAAGCAAGTCAAACTTAGAAAGCCATTAGTTTTCTCACAGTAAAACACTGTCTCTTGCCTCCTAATGTTGTCCTAGTGGAAATTATTTCTATGAACGAAGAGAAAATTTCGTCTGTAGCAGCTTGACGACAGAGCAAATGGCACTACTGCAATCCTGACATTAGTGTTTTGTTTCTAATTGAAATCTAACTTCAAATAAACTTGCAATCAGAAGAGGGAGAGTGGACCTTTGGAAAACAATGGGGTTTTTAGTAGATTTCACCACCCAGAGAGATTGGGCTGCTTTCCATTTCCATTCAGCTATGCTTGAAGTGGTCACTTTTTTCTAATGCAGAAGTGAAAAGTAGAAAAGGGCAGCCTTCCTTTTTCCTGCAATGTAGAAAAGAGGTAGCAGACAACAGTCTCCAAAGATAATACGATTTGTAGGAGCCGCCCTCTTTAGCACTGTGCGGCTGCTCTGCTCATCCTCGCAGATCAATCCGGTCATCTCCAGCACATCTGCTCGGGCACTGACAAATGATGAATTCCATCTCTGAATCCATAAGCAGAAAGAAGCCGACTGATAAACAGCTATGAGTGGAAATGTATGCACCTTTCCTAAGCAAGACAAATCACTCATTCTCACCAAACGCTTCCAATAGGAACACTAATTTTGTATTTATTTGCACAGCACATGTACTGTGTCCGAAGCAGTGCATTAAAAAAGATCTCAGGCATCCACTTGCTTTGATTACATTTATTCACTGTTGTACTGTTGTATTACAAGGGCTCAACAGCAGAGCAATGAAATAGGAAGCCAGTGAAGGCAGAAACACCTCATCAAATGTCGTCTCGGGTTGGAGGTTTCTCTGAGCATGTCTTTCTCTCTCCTCCTGCCCACAAGTAAGATTAAAAAAAAAAAAAAGTGCTGTGACTGTAGCCATGCATCTTAAATCTACCATATGCCTTTCCTGTCAACCAGCAGTTATTTTTATTAATAACTCCAAGAACATAATGTAGAATTCTTTTTGTTTTGAGATCCGGTCATGTGACTCCTTCGACACCAGGGAACACTGGGTAAATTGTAATGTTCTAACAGGCCAATGAATGGTCCCTTGTAGGGCCAAGTTAGTGATGAATTGTATTTACTAAGGCCTAAGCAAGCACAGGGCACTACATCTATACATATATATGTATAGATGTATATATTCCTTCCTCTGTGCTCTCTACAGTAATGGATGGAAATGAGAAGCAGAGAAAAGCTCAGGCTGACAAGCAAGCGGCTACAAGTAGATTGGTTTAATCAAGCCATAGAAGAAGTGGCTTTTTGTATTACTTACTGTGGCTTCATTCTCCTACTGGGCACACAGCTCATGGACATACTGTATCAGTGCCTGGCTGAACACTGGAATGCAGCAGAAAAGGCAGAGAAGATATGACTTCCTCCAGGCCCCAGAGGAAGATCTTTTAAGCAAGGCATTTTTCTCATAGAAGGCAGAAGTAGAAACTCACTCCATCTTTGTATGAGATCTAACTTTCTAAAGGAAGATTGCGAAGGGTTTGCTGCTTCGCCTGCAACAGAAATGTCTGGAGCTCCAACATGGGTGGTACAGATCACGTAGCATCCTCCAGGCCTCCCGGCATCAAAGCTCTTCTGGATAGAGGTTTTGAAGTAAAGTGTGAAATGTTATGGCAAGACATATTATTAAAAGACATATAAGTGTACCTCATGAAAGCAGTGCAGGCTGTGCGGACAAATGCTCGGTTAGCGCTTACCCTTGGCAGGACATGTTTGGTTGAGTCAGCTGCAGAGCTTTAAGAAAGACACTAAGTAGCTTGTACATTTCTATTAAGGCTCCTGTGATACTTAGATGTAAAAAAGAGCATTTTACCTTAATGGTGATATATATTCATTGTGAATGACAACAAGGGAAGACTTTGTGAGATTTTCTAATTGCTCCTCTTTTTTCCCAGAAATTTATAGTAAACTTTGGAGCCAGGTATGGTAGTACGTCTCAGCTCTAAAGGAGGAAGGAAGAGGAGGATTACAGTTAAGTTCTAGGTCAGCTTTCTCTACCTAGAGAGTTCCAGACTAGCCAGAGTTTCATAGAATGACCCCATCTCAAAAAAAAAAAAAAAAATCCTCAAATAACAAACAACCGATCAATCAAACAACCAAAACACCCTGATAAAATAATTCAACTAAAAAATCTCCTACTAAAATAAGTGGATTAGGTTTAAATGGAATCTTGAGTTTTTGAACAAATAAGCATCATACTCCAAAGCAGGATTCAATTCAGAAAAGGTAGCTTGTTCATTATGTAGTAGGCTCTAAGTTCTTAAGAACAGCTATATAAAATTCAGTAATGGCTGTCTATATTAAAGATAATTGTGAAGTGTAAACTTCATTTAGAAAGGAATCTGAAGGAAGCCACAAAAGCAAACAATCGAAACCCTCATTTCCCACTGTGGAAAATGAGCTCCCTGCAGGTCCCACTACCCAATCCCATACAGTCAGCATCACTGACACTAAATTCACAATGAAAACTTCGAATTCATGTCATTATTTTCATTGAGATGGACCAAAAGAAAACAGGATGATTTAAAAAACATTAAAGCTGAGAATTGGCATAAATTTTATAAACCAAATGGATGCTTTAAACAAGTCTCTTCCTATAACCCAACTCTGTTTGAAAATTGAATATCACATATATAAGGCTACTGTTTTATAATTTAAAAAATTTTAATTACACCTTTGTTTCTTTGTATGCATGTGTGTATGTTGGAGGACATCTTGAGAGAGTCAGTTCTCTTCCTTCCACCGTGCGGGTCCTAGGATTGAACTCAGGTTGTCAGGCTTGACTGCAGGTGCCTTCACCACTGAGCTACCTCACCAGCCCCTAATGCTATTGTTAGTGAAAATACCTTTTCATTGTGCAATTTTGTCTCATGGTTGAAACTGTGATTTTTACAAAGGCAACAACTAAAAACAAAAGCATCTTGCATACACACCCTCAGATCACTTTAACAAGAGGACCAACAAGTAGAGCTTGAAATTTGGGAAATACTTGCTTGGATTCCTGTTATACAATGAGCTGATATAAGCTGTGAGCAGAAGTATAAAGACACTAGTGCTGAGTGTCTATTGAATTAGTCCTTTGTCTTGGCCCAGATGTGCAGAGCATGAGCCCCGCCAGTTTCCTCATCTATAGGAAGCTGTCAGTCAAGCATGTGTTGGCCTTCATGGATGGTAGTGTAGGGCCATTGCTACATCAAGATTAGTAGTGCTCAGTGGAATCTGGTGCAAGTCTAGTCAAGCACAAAGTCTCTAAGAATTTACTCAGGGCAATTCTGACCCCCAAGACCTTCTGTGTCTGGGTAAAATTATGTAATTCACACACTGAGAGAGAAAACGTTTACACTGACATGAATATTTTGTTGGCGTTGTCGAATACATAACATATTTTTGCAAAATTGATTTCTTTTCTTATAAAATCAAGTTCAAGAGAAGCAAACAATTCATCCAATTTGCCAGTAACCTTGCTTCCTAAGATAGGACTCCTGACACATTTTACAGTACTATCACTACTAAGTTAATAACAACCTCAAATTATAAGTGACATACATGACTGTGTCAGGATATTTTGCTTTCCTTTTTTATTGCCAACCAACATTGATCAAAAATACTAAGACTTCCAAATATATAGATGCCTTACCAATCTTAGTCTCTTTGGTAATTAATCAAGAAAGAATTATATACCATAATCCCTCAACTTATATAAAACAAGCAAGAAAGGCTGTTAAGATTTTACGAAGTTGAAAAAACTTCCACTACTCACTTTAATGGACAACAATTTCAGCTAAAAGTGTACTTTTAGGACAATCATTCTTTTGATTCATTTTTATAGAGACTTGAATCTTAAAATGTTGCCATATATATGTATAAATTTTTTCCCCCTTTTTAAAACTCTGGCTTCAGTGGAGTTAGGCAAACCTCGCAACCCACTTCAGTCTACAGCGCGGCATAACATGATAATGTTCTCATTCTCTCTGGTAAATGAACTTGGGAAAAGCAGGAAAGTAGTTGAAAGTCTTCCACCTACAAGCTTTATTGTCAGAGAGAGCTGCAAAGGTGAGGGACTACAGCAGAAATTATGATTTGGAGAATAAGACTGCAAAGGGCTGGCATTCACTGAGGGCTGATTTTAAACTCAGCATTATTTCAGTACAGATTCACTCACTGGGCCCACAGTGAAGTCTATTTATCATCCCATTTAACAGATGAGGAAGCTGAAGCACACAGAGAAAAAAGCTAGGAGAGACAGGCTCGGCCATGAATACAGAATCCAATGTCTCTGTTAATCTTTCTCACTGATTCATCAATAAACAATACCTGGCATCTACCTAAAGCAGAGTACCATTAAAAATGTAGCTTATGCTGATGCATAATGCATTTGTAATTTATATACTATCATGCTGGAGTCTGTATATATGAATGGGTTGCATCTCATCACAGAGTTCTGGTTTGCAAAACCAAGGGTTTAAAGCTTTTTTTTTTAAATCCAGGCAAGAACGTTTTGATATTTTTCACATGTACCAGATATTATCCACAGCCACATACAGCCTAGTGAAGTGGAAAAGACTAGCCCATATCCTAGAAGGGAAGTCCCAAGTCCAGCTCCTGGATCTGCCACTTTGAATGATTTCTATAAGCTCTAACATGAAAAGAATAATAATTTACCTGTGAAGGTTAGTTTGGGGGATAAATAAGACAATGCGTATGACGGCATTTTGCAAACCACAAAAGGATAAATAAATGCAAGTTGCAAGTTTATTATTACAGCTCTTCTCTACGGAATTAGATTGAGATATAAATTTTCTCCCAGAGGTTAAATCCTAACCACAAGGCAATGTAAATACACTAAGAAAGAGTGATAGGGAGAGGAAAAGAACTGCCACCGATCCAATTCAGCTAAACACCCCAGAACTTAAGGTATTTACTTGGGTTTCCCCAGGGACCTTATTAAATCACAGGCAGCAGCAGCCACACTAACAATTGGACAAGTACTAAATGCCTGTTCTGCAATCGCCAGGGACCCTGCTTGGGCTGAGCGGTTAGAAGTACTGGGGAAGAAGGGATGTGACAAAGGGAGGGGAAGGATAGAGCCCAGGAAAGGGAGGTCCTCCTCCTCCACCACTTTTCCATAGTCCAGTCCTTGCTTTCAGAGACTGGTGAGAGTCCGCTGCCCCAGAAGTTAAAGCCACAGCAACCCCAGGGAGGGGAAGCCTACCCTTTTGGGAATACAGTTGTTCTAACATTCAGAAGATAACCTTGGTCAGAAGCAATGCTTGGTCTAACAAGCATGCCCTCTAGGGTGGTATAGCAATTATCTGACAGGACCTCCATTTTGTGGCCATTGCTATTGACATTAATGCATCTTCTTTCTCATACAATGGCAATTCTACAGAACTCACTGAACAGATAATAGAGATGACACCTCTATAATCAGACATTATTGTTTTTAGTTGAAACTTGACATCAAATATCAATATTTGTAATCAGAACAGAGTATATCTCTGAAAAAAAAATGGGTTTTCATAGATAGATTCTATTACCAAGAGACTGGGGCTGCATTCCATTTCCATTGAGATAAATCAAAAGAGGTCAATTTTCCAAATGAAGAAGTAAAAAAGAGAAAAAGTTCATTTCCTTTATGATTTCCTTCTATCACTGAAACATATTGAATATTGAAAATTTTGTCTAAATGAGTGATAATCATTTTGAGGAGCCAATTCTTCATGAAGTCAGAGGGGGGAGGCAGGGGCGGGATTCCACACCCACCAAGTTCTTCCACACATCGTCCTATTTTCTATCTTTGTAGATTTCTTTTTTGTTAAATTACTATTTAATCTGCAATGTGAATATATCTATTGTTACTCTTTATAAAAGGAAATTAACACAGAGTCTGAAATGATTCCTTTAAAAAGTGAAATACTTTTGTGCTAAATACTGTCTGCAGAACTTTTTAAAAGAGTTTCTTTGAAGAAAAGGCCAACTGCAATTCATATCCAGAAGGCAAACCGATCACCCAATCATTTTTCAGCAGTCTATTCAAAATGGTAGTGATAATAACCATTAATTTACTGGGGCATTGTTTCTCATAAAATATTTCAAGGCTAACAAATTTAAAAAGGGGGAAAATTAATTGCTCTAGAATATAAACAAATATATATTAATAACATACATCTCATTTGTATTAGAAAGAAAAACAATTAAAGCATTGAGCACTTTTTAGAAAGTCTTTCTATTCTGATTTTCTAGTTGACTCTTACACCTAAAATAAACGAAGTATTACAACTTGTGATTTTTCTTTGTCACTGATACGGGAACAATTAACATTTGCATAGTACATGTAAGATCCTAATAAAATGCAAAAACATGCTAAAAATAAGTAATTGTTTCTCTATTATGCTCATGGAAAAATTAAGTAAAAAAGAAGGAAAAAATATATTATTTCAAGGGAAAAAGGAAGTGAGAAGAAATTGAGAGGAAAACAGAAATATTAATGAGGTACAGAGGGTCTTCTGTTCATTTACTCATTGATTGACCATACCTTTGAATTACTAAGCATCAAATGCTACCTGGTCAACTTGAAGCCCATCAACAATTCTATGAGATGAACACTATGCTTTCATTTTGCAGATAGGAAAATTGAGTCTCAGTAAGGCTGAGTCTTGGCTGAAGTCAAAGTGCTGTGAAGTTCCAGAGCTAACCTTCAAATGCCTATACTTTGCATGCCTTGTGAGGGACATGAGCTCTTAGAATCTGCAACAGCATCTTCTTCCAGCCAGATCTTGGGGCCATCATGCTTTGGCCTTGTAGCTGGGCCCTTTGAGGAATGTTTAGCTCATTCTGGAACTGTGCTTCAGACATGCTCCGTGACCCAGGCACTCTCGGGCTTCCCCACCTCTTGCTCTGTGCAGGACAATTTGTTTAACATGTCCTGTAGAGACAGGTGTACAGAGCAGAACAGCTTTAAAAGTAATGAGTCTTGGCAAACTCTTGGCTTATTAGCCCACACACCAGTTCACAGATGACTGGAATTCTCAAATCAGATTACCTGACAGGCAATTTCATTATCTTGCTCTGGTACACCTTCAAAACCTTGAGATAGCCAGATATACATCACCCATTAATCTGTTTGGTCGGCCAGTGTGCAGCTTTGTAATCCTATTTGTGCAGCTACCCACGTTCAATATTTTCTTGGTGTTTTTATGTCCATTTTTATATATGATGTGTGTGTTTATGGAAGGAGAATGGAGATTTTATTATTAAAGTATATTTAATTTATCATTATGTTTACTGGACAACAAAATACTCTTGAAAGTCACTGAGTTAAAGAGCTGTCTACCCTTTTATTTCTTTCTCATTAGTCATCCTAAACTGAATATTATACACTCTGCAATGTAAAGTAAATGCTGACTACAACCTGGGTTTAATTACCCTGTGACAGAAGAAAGGAATGCAAAGAATGTATAATGTCTTCAAGTTAGTTGTACGATACAAGCATTCTTCTATAATAGGAGGTTAACCAGCTATCTGATTTTATTCTAACTGTTCATTGGGTCTCAAGCAAAAAATAATGGAAAAGAACTTCTTTGTAAGACAGCAACTTAGTGCAAAACTCCATTTCAAGAACTGAGTAAAAGGAGTGTCCTTTCTACTTCTTCCTCAGCCTCCACTGAAGAGGCTGAGCAAGGAAGGAGAGCTTCCTGTCGGATGTAACACAAAAGATCCTGGTTGCTTCTAGCCCACTGTCTGGCTTTAGACAACACTCCTGGTAATCAAGCCAGAGATCATGCAAAAGGATGAGGCATTTCTGGTAAATCGTATTTAAGCCTGTGCTGCTAGACTTCCCTTCTCCACGCTTGTCTGACTTTAGCATATTCACTTCCTAAACCCTTACACCATATACTGCCTACTTGGTCAGTAAGTATAAACTGTTGCTCCACTTGTATATTCTGGAGTCATTGTCTATACAATAGAATTTTTAAAAAGTTTCTTTCTAGAAGTAATACAAAAAGATATTTTGCTCAACAGTAATGATCAATGAATGATCTTATCCAGAGTTCCTTCAAGGACAAAATAGCTTGTCTATACAAAGTTGTAACACTTCTGTATCTGGAATTGTTTTCACCTTTGAATGACCAAATATTTAACCCCTCATAACAATGATACAAGACCATGCATTCTAATGTGGTGGTTAGTACCATGGATTCAAATAGGTTCAAATGATTTCTCTGATAGATCAAGCAAAGTAAACCAAAAAACTAACATTCAGTCATATGGTAGTATCTACCCAACGGTGTGGGAGGGAGGGTTAGGACAGTGGCTGGCATACACACAGCCAATAGAAATACTTGCGATGATGATGATGATGATGATGATGATGATGATGAAAGAAAAATGAATAATCTGAGCCCTAAAGATTTTCAATGATGTTCTCAGGCTCCCACAAAAAGATTTAAAGAGGAGGCTAAAACACAAATCTCAAGCCTCATTCCCAATTCTCCAATGCCTCATAGATTATGCGGTTAAAATATTCAGCTGGCATTTCCCCTTTCTCTTTTGCACATTATACTGAACAATAATTTCCTGGCTTTCAAGAAACAGTAATTTTTAAATGCTTACTACCTGATTATATTCATTAAAGATTTCCAAAATAGTCCCTAGTCTAGCAAAGTAGAAATCACACTATGATTATGTTATTACAGAGCTGAGGGAAGAGAATATACTTCTCTTCCAAAACTTCTTGAGAGTCAATATAATTCCCATTATACTTTTCTTGCTATTTTATTATCCCTTTCTTTATTAGACGTTCAGATTTGAAACAGCTCTAAGAAAAAGGACAGGAATGGAAAAGGGCTTAAATTACTCTTTGTCCATATTAAGGCCAAGGCTTTAGTAGATAAGGGCAGAAGGAAGGTTAAGTCACAATGGTCAAATGTTGTGACCTAATTATATCTTGACTCACTTTCTTATCCTTTTATTAATGAGCACCATTCAATTTAAACTGGCTCAGTTATTATGTAACAATAAAAGTCATATATGTTTAAACATATAACTTTCCCTTGGTATAATTGCTTTCCAAATGGGAAATATTTATGCAGCAAAAGAATCCAATATGAATTATAAAGAACAAAAGAATATTGGTTTAGGAGATTTTCATTGTGTTTTCTTTACTAACATCTAGTCTGTCACTTTTATTTTTAAGTAAAAAGTTGGAGCCAGGAATAAAGCAAACTCTGTAGCTGATATGGGCACTTCGAGGACAGAATTGGAAAATGGGATATAAGAGATACACTTATGTGTGAAGGAATTCACAGAGAAAACATAACCACAAGGACTTCAAATAGCTAGGGGAGGAGCCAGTGCCTGACTCCCACGCAGGGCCCCTCCCCTCAGCCCCAGGGGCACAGTTTCTGCTGTGCTAATCTTCTATCCCCCACGAGGTCTCATTTCTACCACAACCTTTCTTCACTGTAACTTTGGCTGTCTAGGATTTAATTTTCTGGTCATTCATTGTGGCTCTTATGCCACCATCTAACTCTTTCACATAAGTCTATCTCCCCAGGAAGAAGCAAAAATATGTGCTTCTTAAGGGCATCTTATTTTTTGCAACTCTTTTGGATATAGTCTATAGCAGGCCCATATGAACATAAGGTATTTACTGAAAAGATGAAGGAATTAATGAATTCCTCTTAACAGTAATGATGTTTATATAGACATCTCCCTAAGAGTTCCTTCGTAATTTTCCTCTCCTACAGTATAATTCATAGCAGAATGCTAACTTTACATTTTTTATCAAAAATATGATTACACCTTCTTAAGTTCACTTCATTTCATATATAAAACTTTAAGTAAGATGTACAATTCAAAGAATATACTCTAACTGAAGGAAAATAGTCTCAGAGCTATTTGAAAGGCACTCATTACACCTGTGGAGGGAGTCCTTCTTTAGCTACCTGGAGTTTGATGTGTAGTTACTGTAAGAACCTACCAAACTGCAAGGAGAGATACTGAAAGATATATTCATGCCTCCATAAGACCAATTACCCTCTAGCAGGTTTATCCTTAAAAAAACACTTGCTGAATATTCTCCTCTCTCCCAAACCTGAGAACATGAATATACATACATACATACATACATACACACACACACACACACACACACACACACACACACACACACACGTTCTGAAATTGACTAAAGGGACAACCTGGCTCTGAGAATAATATCTTCATATTGGACCTTATCTCAATTTTTTTCTATAAAACACCTTGCTATTCTAAGAATATTAGAGTAGTTACAGAAAACTAGATTAAGCTTGTGGCCACAAGCTTACATCCTCTACAGGTTAGGAGATGTTATAAGCCACAGTAAGACCCTGTCATATTTAACAGGAAAAAAAATGTAATTCATGGATTAACATACCATCCAAACATATGTGTCTATACCAAAGTAACCTACCATAACTATTAGTGCTGTTTAAATACCTATATATCTAATTGCTTGTGCTTCATTAGTAGGATCGAAAGGTTATTCCTGGACAAACTGTCAGAGCCCATGAAAGGAAACAGCCAGAATTGACCAGAGTCCAAGGCAACAGCTCCAGAGAAAAGTAGACTGTTTTGCTTCTCAACCACCTGTGCCCCTTTTCTAAGCCTAGGGAACAATCTGCGGAAGAGGGTGCATGGTAGAATGTAAGGGCTGCGATTGGGGTGAATGGTGAAACTACAGCAATATAGTCTGGACACTCATTTGATCAACTTGATTGAACATACAAGCCCCCCCCCCCCCCCCCCGCTGGATGGTGGGGCTGCAGGGGTTTGGGCACAACAGCCTGCAAATTGGTTTTACATGAGGGATGCTTGTACTCTTAAATTATACCTTAGTGCTAAAAAATAAAAAAAAAAAACTGAGAGAAAGATGCAGGACAGTTATGGCAGAATGCATGATCTGGGATGGGGTGGGGTAGGATGGGGGGGAAGGGAAAGGGAAATATGCCTGAACTGAATTGGAAAATGATGTATGAAATACTCAAAGCATCAATAAAAAAAATTTTTTTAAAGGATCTAGAAAAAAAACTAGATTAAACTAGATTTACTTTGTTTTCTCAAAGACTCTGACATCTAAGATTCATTGTTGTTTTTTTTTTTTTTAGACAGGGTCTCCCTGGAACTCACTTTGTAGACCAGACTGGCCTTGAACTCCCAGAGATCTGCCTGCCTCCGAGTGCTAGGATTAAAGGCGTGCATGTGCTACCACACCCAGCCCGCACATAAGAGTCTTATGCTGAGAATTTATTTTTATGACAACTTTCACATTGAAAACTTAAAAAAAAAATGCTTTTGCCGGGCATGGTGGCACATGCCTTTAATCCTAGCACTCGGGAGGCAGAGGCAGGCGGATCTTTGTGAGTTCAAGGCCAGCCTGGTCTACAGAGTAAGTTCCAGGCCAGCTGGGGATAAAAGGGAAACCCTGTCTCAAAAATACCAGGAAAAAAAAAAAAAGCTTTCAATTTTTACATAGTATTTATGTAAATATCTTCAATACATGAAGATTTTCATTTTTCACAAAATTAAAAACAATGGCCCAGTTAAGGTTTTTCAAATAATATAAAATGGTGAGAGACCAGGAAACTAACTCAGTTACCAGATTACTCGAATAAGGTAGCTAAGTAGTGGACTGGAGAAACTTTTGCATCTGTTTAGGTATTGTATAGTTCTCTCGTTGCTGGACAATATACCTGATAAAAGCAAAGGAAAGAAGAAGGGGCTTCTTTTGGCTCATGATTTGAGTATGTAGAGCCTCATGGCAGGGAAGATACAGCAGTGAGCGTGATTCAAGGGGTGGCAGCAAGAACGTGAAGCAGCTGGTGGCTCACAAAGCATCCAGTCAGGAAGCAGAGGCCAGAAATGCTGGTGCTCAAGGGCTTCCTCTTTTTCCCTCTTTAGTCTGTCTGTGCCCTAGACAACAGGATGGTGTCACCTCCATTTGAAGTGCTTCTACACTCTTCAGTTACATGCCCAGAGATATGTCTCCTAGGTGATGCTAAAAACAGCCAAGTTTATGACAAAGTTTAACCATCATAGGTATTGTGCTGAATGGACAACCTTAATCATGACCAGCAGCATAGCATGGCTTTATGTAAAATCATAGGTGTATTCATTCTGTTCTTGTGCTTGGATTAGTGAAATGCTCTCCTCTAAAAAAATCGATGTGTCCTACTTTCACTCAACTACTTGATCATCTCCACTTTCTGAATTGGAATGAGCTCACACTTTGGCTGGCCACAAACCCAAGTCCAGAGATTTGCTCTTCTGTGCACTTGTCTCACATAAGATACTGCAGAGCTGGGCGACATGGACAACTGACTAATTTCAAGCCAGTTAATCAAATTAAGCACACATGGACATCCATGACCATAAACTGACTTTCTTGTTGAAATGCTTTCTTTGAGTTATGGTTCAAAGACATGAATTTGATCTTTACAGGGTTACTAATGAGCCAATAAAATACAATCTACAAATTCAGAGTAAACGCTGACACCTTGAATAGTAACACTCATATTAAAACCATACGACAACTATCTCTTGGTTCTTATTATGCAGGAAAAAGAAAGCCTACTCTCATGAGAAAATGATGACTATCTGAGTGATCAGGTTTTTCTTTTCCCATAGCTCCAAGAGAAGGAAAAGCCAACCGTAGTACTCAAACAGATATTCTGGCTTCTTCTACTAAGTTTCTCTAAAACATGTTCATCTAGTTTTTCTGACCTGTTTTACCTCTATTTCAAGTGACTTTTTAAAAAATCGTTTGCCTGTCACTTCAAATATTCTTAGAATAAGGTGAATATGTGAGTTATATACTGATACCTCTGCTGGTCCTCTATCCAGGATAAAGACAAATGCCATGCAGGCCAGAAGATGTCACAAGGAAAGCCATGGAACTCAAGGCAGTGCACCCACACGGCCAGCTTCCACCCAGGTCCGCGTACTCCACTACTGCTGGCAACTGTGCCCAGAGCACTCAGGAGGAAAAGTTTCCCATATCAAGAAACATCCACCTGACTGAATTAGAATATCCACACCAGCAAATTAGACCCAACCATATTCACCTAGGACTTTTCTTTCAGCTCAGCAATGTTTCCTGATCCCTTGACAAAATTAATGATGTAGCAATTCATTACTGACAGGGCAAAAAATTTTGCCACAATGTTTACAAGCTCTAATAAATTATGGATAATTTACCAAATGAATACCAGTGAAATGAAGCCCGCCTTTTTAGATTTCCATTTATCATTCCTCCACTCTGTTACATGCATATTCCTCACCCCACACACAAGCTGAGGACACACACATAAACACACACACACACACACACGCACAATGTCATTTTTGCCGTTACATTTTTCTTTTTTGTGTGTGTGTGTTTTCTGTTTGTTTGTTTTTTTCACATAAATTTACTTTTATTTTTTTAACAAATCTACTCCCATGTTCCAGCCCATTCCCCCACCCTGCCAGAGCTCATGCATTCTGCCAAACATGCTTTTCATCTCTTTCTCAGTCTTTCTCAATATTCTCCATGAGGAAGTTGACTGTTTTGAGCAGAAGTTCACTGTTTCAGTCAGTGCAGTTACATTTTTCTAAATCAACTCTACTTTTTGTTAAATGTCTTAGAAGTTCCCTTTGCTCATTTGCACACACTCAGACACTATTTCTCTAAAAATGTTGACTGTGGTACAGTTTGAACACTGTAACTGCTGTCTTCTGGCCAGTTCCCATGGCTCATAATAAACTAAAACTGGACTTAAAGCATTGAGGACTCCTGCAGGAAGTAGAAGGGTACCAATTTAATCTTTGAACAAGGTTTTCTAAATCTGCATTGAACTCAGAAAACCATAGTGAGTAACAACCTTTGCTGAACACTCACTGTGCAGAAGAGTGGCTCTACTATCAAGAAACTCTTAATCAAGTGCAAGAAATAAAACTGGAAGGAGAGCCTCTTCTTATATTTTTATGTTTGGGATTAGAAAGAATATATTGGTAGATGACCTTATAAAGCTGAATTATTTTTAGCATCCAGATAATTTCTTGTGGTGATAATGGGAAATTATACTCATAATATAATATTTATATTCGAAGAACCAGCATTAAATTATGGGGCTGACTGTTTGTGTTATAAAATGTGAGGGGCAGGGTCTCATTTTCAGTGGATTCACAAACCAACGTGAAAGCGAGTGGGGTAAGAAGATAAAGGGCTTCTGGCTCTGCAGCCCTGCTGATGATGGTGATAGCATGAGGCCAGTGTACACGTTTTCTTAAAGCCATACCCAACTCTGAGAAAACAGATTTAAACTTCCTTTGAGAGAGTGAGGCTCAATTAACAGTTCCTTCTCTTTACTGACCAGACCTTTAAGAAAGGATAGCTTGTACTTTCTAATTTTTAATAATTCCACACTAATATGCCACTCCCAGATCTGGATCCAAAGTCAAGCTGGACTTTTTCTAAGTGCCCAGCTTACCTTATTTATCCCTGTCCTTAGAACCTGAGTGTGGGCCTCTTCTACTTTTGTGTCACTTCTCATGGTCAGATATGCTTTCTCTCCCAAGCACTGAACATGGACTCTCCCTTCTCTCAGTCTCCATGTTTGACACTAACAGCCCTTATACTGTACTTCCAGTAGTGACTGAACAGGGCTTTCTCTCTCTATTCTCTTCCAAATGTAAGATTATCCCTTCCAAACCACAGTTCTCAAAGTCAGTCGTGGCCCCCTCAACCTTCCTGATATGTACAACTTCTGAGCTTACGCTTTAAGACCTGCCTCGCAGGAGCCCCTGTTTATATCCAAAAGGCTCCAGACAGTGGCTTTCAAATAGTGAATCCAAAAGACTATACCTGTGGAGAAATATTTATGCCTTCAACATGAGGAGTGGAGCCAAGATATAGGATAGGGAGGCCTAAGCTGGCTGAAGAGGGATACTTTGCAGGGCCTGATGCTTCCCAGCCTGGAGCAGCTGGGTCTATTTACCCAAGTGTCCAACATAAATCATTTTCTGGAAGACGCTCTAAGCAAATCGGCCTGACAAATTACTGTCAGAAGTCCAGCTTTTGTGTCTCTGTGTTGGCCTCCTGACCTTCCCTCCATTTGACAGTTTCAAAATCCTAACATTTCACACCCAGCTCGCTTAAGAAGTCCTTTGGACCCTCCCATCACTCCAGCTTCCTCTTTCTTTAAATCCCACAGGATTTGATTTCTGTTTGATGTTATTAGTTGGATATGTCCTGTTAATATTAAAACTGTATATTGTATACTTCCCCTGTTTCTAATATCAGGATATAAATTCCATAGCATTACCCCAAATACAACTCCACCAGAGGCCCCCAGTGAATTTTTGCCCAATGTCAAAATATTGAAGATGGCACAACCCACAATCAGGATACTTTTATTTTACTTTGCATTAGTTTTGATCTGATAGCCTGCATTATACAATGATGCAGAGCATCTTCTAACAGCATTGTCAAGAGTTGTATAGGCAGTCCTTCTCACACCAATGCTTATATCCTGTTTTGCTCTTGTCCTATTTTTAATTATGGGTCTATGTGTGTGAGTGGGACATGGGCACATTAGTGCAGGTGGCCTTGGAGGGCAGAGGTATCTGATCCCATAGGAGCTGGAGTGACAAGTGGTTGTGAGCTCCCCAATGTGGTTGCTGGGAATTGAACTCAAGTCCTCTGGAAGAGCAGCACCTGTTCTTAACTGCTGAGCCATCTCTCCTATGTAGAAGTATTAGCATTCTAAGAATATACAATAATACATGTCCAACTTCAAATTATCATTCCCTGATCTCAGAAGTCTATAAACAGAACCATTCCCATTCATAAGCCAGACTCCAAGCACTGAACCTGACAATTCCAAATGTTTTACTCGTAAGCCACTTTATCAAGAAACCATACACTTCTTAGCATGGGTGCTCAGCTACTAGGTAAAAAGCCTTACATGACCGTTGTGGAGATGTGGTGATAGAACATAGAAAATTGGAAGTATTCTGGCAAATGTAAAGACCAATAATATGATATCATTCCAACCAAAAGCCACAAAGAAAGTCTATCCCAGAACTAATGGGCACCAACCAAGAAGTGCGATCTAATACTCACCCTTCCATTGAAAATGTTCTGTGGTTTCAGGGTGAGGACGAGGAGAGTGAAGAAAAATAAACACATTATGAAATTTAAACCACACCAGGAACAAAAAAAATATGAACCAAAAAGCCACAGAATAGTCTTTTTATGAGTAACTTTCAATTTTATCAAGACAGAGTTAGGAAAATACTATGAATAGCTGTGACGCAATGCCACGTTTTCATTTCATTTTACGTTAATATTAGGATGTCTCTTATTTCATCTCTGTTTATGTTTACATAAATTATATTATATCAAATCCAGATTTGGAGCATCTCACTGTAAATACTTCAGTGATTCCTGTTAATATTTTCATAGGAGTTCAACTTTACATTTTTCATGTTTCTTCAGGAACTAACACCTAAGTATATAAATTTAATTCATCAACAGCATACCGCTGCATTACATTTCTGTTATTTGCACAAGGAAATTTGCTGTATCTATCATTGGCTTTATGCCTACTTAGAAATGCAATTTTTCCGATTTATAAAAGCCAAAGAATGTTAGGTATATTAATCAGAAGGTAACTTTTTCCTTCATTACACTCCTATCCAGATACGTAAAAGGGCATAATATTTTTAAACAAGTAGCTAAAAGACTTAAAGGTTCTATAAATCAAGAAACTGGCAGATGAAACAAAAGTAACTAAATAAAAAGCTAAGTCAATCAACTTTCAGCTCTAAGAAAGAAGGGGGAGGAGAAAAGATTGGTTTTATATGATGCTGCATGATTTTAATTTAACCGCTGCTTCATTCTGTGTCTAAGAACACTGTTTCGGAATACCCTTTTGTCATATTACAGAAGGGCTTTGCTATTGTCTCTGGGGAACGCTGGCAGCTGGCTCTGCACTTTGACCTCCAACCCTGCCTCAGCAAGGGGCTTATTGAAATTCCCAGAAGCTTCTCTCAATGGAAGACAACCACTGAAAAGAGAAAGACCCCTCCTCATGAGCTGGTGGTCCTTCTACTCCCACCCTCCACTCTTGCCCCCCTCTAAGTGGTGGCATGCAGGTCTGGTCAAGCCCAACAATTCGAGGGCTCTCATAAACCCACTATTTTTCATGTATATGTGATGGTTCCTTTCCCTGCTATTCAAAGCAGCTTTCACACTCATGTTTGCATGTGAGGGCTTTCTATTCTGCCCTTATATTTGATTAATTTGCGGCATTCATGTGTCTAATTCTCTACACACAAAGGGAATGAACTAGCTCAGAGTCTATCGACAGGGCATTTCTGCCAGGAAAGTTCAAACAGAAAGCAAATGGCTATGTTACTGGAGATGGTTTCCAGCTTGCTAAAAGAAGCTTAGAATAAAACAAAATAAAAAGTCTAGCTTAAATTTAAAAAAATGTTGCTACCACTTTCAATGCTTTTGTCAAAGATATTTTCAAACACGTAAGCAAACAGTAGAATACTGCATTCCTCCTCAACGCATCAAACATCTTCACAAGAGGGAACGTCTGAAATTACTACAGCTTTACAGACACTGCACACATACAGAGAAAAACTGCTGGCTTCCCTTCAAATCCCATCAGTCAACTTTTATCAACCATTGGGGAAGCAGGCAACGATAAACACTGTCTGCAGTATCGTTTGGGTTTTAAGCTTCAGGTCTCTCCCAGTTATGTTTGTAGAAGTGTGAAAGTATCAGCGAAAAGGATATTGTTCTTTATTCTTACTACATAGTAAATCTTTTCAAATTTGTCTCCAAATGCAATTCTTTGTCATTCCCTCTATTGATCTTGGCTAACCCTCAAAAAATGATCGTGAAAATTCAGTGTCTGTAATAACCTTCTCACTGTGTCCTTTCCAAGTTCTCATTTGAATTTAATGTTAATATTTATTTTTAAAACTCCACAAAATGTCTATTCAATGGCCCTTCAACTTTTACAAAATATTTCAAAGAGCTTAAAACTAGATATAGGTTATTTGCCACCATAGCAGGATGAGAACAACTTGTCCTAAGTACCACACACCTTTCCCTGCGTCCTTTAACACAAAGCAGGATTCTGGTCATGATGTCACTGGTATTCTGTATTTTTAAAGTCCCAACAGACGAAGTTCTACTTCCTTTTTTGTAGGGCCAAAGATGACATAAATCTTTACAATGAAGTGGATAAAAAAATGTGTATGAGTTCTTCCAGATACATGAGGGAGCCTGTGAGGAGTAAGGTAAAGAAAGAAAGAAAGAATCAACAACCTGGTTTCCAGTTTTGCTGATTTCCTTCAATGATCTTGGGTTTACCGCCCCCCTCCCCCAGAAGTAGAGGGGAAGGGAAAGAGTGAGAGGAAGAGGGAAAGAGGGAGGAGGAGGGAGGGGAATTCTGCTGTGATGCCTGAAACCAAGCTGCTCAAGACTCTGAAGAGAAGTCAGAATAAACATTCACACATAGAGTTCTAGCAACATCCTCTATATAGGAACAAAGAGCCACTAACCATAAAATATCAATAGCCAGGTGCGGAAAGGGAAACCCAAGGTGGAGTTCTGTGTCTACTTTTTTAAAATTTTATTTATTATTTTTTATGTGTATGAGTATACTGTCTAAATGTAGGTTGGTGCACCCGCATCGTGCAATGCCGTGGAGGTCAGAAGAGGGCATCAGATTCCCCTGGAACTGGAGTTAAAGACGGTTCTTAGCTACCATTTGGGTGCTGGGAATCGAACCCAGGTACTCTGTAAGAGCAGTTGGTGCTCTTAACTGCTGAGCCATCTCTCCAGCCCTGGTCTGTCTACTTTTAGAGTACACTATGAAATTAAGGGATGTCGAAGTGGATGACAGAAGTGTTGACTTAGATTAAGAGTGCATCTCTACTATATAGATGTGTGTGTGTGTGTGTGTGTGTGTGTGTGTGTGTGTTTGTGAGATAGGGAAGGAATGTAGACCAGGAACATATACACAACTTTGAGACATAAAAAACAATCAACCACCAACATAAACAATCTTCAGAATTTATTACAAATCTGAGCCAACGCTGTGATGAAATTGGCTGCCTCAAAGTAGTTAAAATTTTATTATACGACTAGAAGGAGCCAGAACACTTGCACAGCACACTCAAAACCCTAGATTCAATCCCTACCACTTCAAAAATAATAATATAAAATTTATATTAGACATAAAATAACACTTTAGTTTTATAAAATTAATATGAGTCCTTTGTATTTTTACAAATCCACCTGTTTAGTGGCAATCTATCTATAATGGGAATTGGTGATGGAAATCCTTTAAAAAGACATATTAACCAAAAAGAAAAAAAGCCATAAAAGTCACTAGTTCCCCCTATCATGATTCCTACAGTCTACTGACCCAGTCCTTTCCTAAGCTGTAAGCTCACACATACAGAAATCATACATGGGTACCTTATGGCAGCACAGAGGATACATGCTATTAAATGTATATTCACCATATTAACCCCAAGACAGGCACAAAGGCATGAGATGGTGTTTATAAAAGTCAGAGGTCCTACTGCTAGTAGAAGCCAACTCTACCAAACTTAACAGAAATAGCATTTTGGCATTTCCTTTAAGAAAAGTCCATCTGGGGCTGGAGAGATGG
Organism: Rhizomys pruinosus; assembly: GCA_009823505.1. Taxonomy (NCBI): domain Eukaryota; kingdom Metazoa; phylum Chordata; class Mammalia; order Rodentia; family Spalacidae; genus Rhizomys; species Rhizomys pruinosus. The sequence continues at coordinate 1,066,087 of VZQC01006693.1, read as the reverse complement.
TTCGGTGGTTAAGAGCACTGGCTGTTCTTGCAGAAAACCCAGGTTCAAATCCCAGGACCCACATGGTAGCTAACAACCGTCCTTAATTCCAGTTCCAGGGGATCTGTTCCCTGCCTGCATCACATGACACGGGTAGATGGGTGCGCTTAGACACATGCAGGCAATACACTCATACACATAAAATAAAAATAAATAAAAAAGAAAGTGAAAGAGGGAGAGAAACTAGTCCTTTCATACAATATTGCAAATTAGAAAGAAACTGTCCTGAGTCTAGACTATGGCACTAGAGCTAGGGGCCCTGACACTAAGGAGCAGGGACTGGGTCAGCGCTGAGGGAACTGTCTGTGTCTCTCAGCAGGCAGAGACATTAGATTGGAAAACTCAGGATACAGACATGCGCTCAGGTACAAGAGACTGCAGGCAAGAAGACCCCGGCTTTGGGGCTTTCTGGACTGAACCCTCCTCTCCCCAGACCACTAGGAGGGGAGCATCTCTGAAAACAGGGGTATCACCACAGAAATGGCGTCTACACTCTGAAACACGCACTGCGGCAGTTATATGCTACTGTTTTCCAAGTCAAAAAACTTGATAGTAAAGTTATTTATAGAAAACAAAGCAGGGGCTGGAGAGATGGCCTAGCGGTTAAGAGCGCCGACCGCTCTTACAGAGGACCCGAGTTCGATCCCCAGCACCCACGTGGCGGCCCAGAACCGTCTGAAACTTCAATTCCAGGAGAACTACAGTTCCAGGGGAATCCGACACCCTCTTCTGACCTCTGCGGCATTGCACAACACGGATGCACAAACTTGCATGCAGACAGTACATTCAAACACATACAGAAATAAATTTTTAAAAAATTAATGAAAAAAAAATTAAAAAAAAAGAAAACAAAGCAGATTGTTTCAAAAGAAATTAATATTAGAGGAATCAATGTTCTAGCAGAAGACAGTGAACTAATCCCACCCACAACCAAAAATTGAAATATTAGAGGGTTCCTGACAGGGAAAAAAAAAATAGGCCAGAACTACCTGGATTATTTCTTTAACTCCAGAAATCTGACCTAATGTATCCAAGGCCCACTTAAAAGCTGGTTGACTGGGCTGGAGAGATAGCCTAGCGGTTAAGAGCACCGACGCTCTTGCAGAGGACCCGGTTCGATCCCCAGCACCCACATGGTGGCTAAGAACCGTCTGTAACTCCAATTCCAGGAGAACTCCAGTTCCAGGGGAATCCGAGACCCTCTTCTGACCTCCGCGGCATTGCACGACACGGGTGCACAGACCTACATGCAGACAGTACATTCATACACATACAAAAATAAAT